>VDFB02056943.1:0-10505 GCA_007258455.2 Sequoia sempervirens
TACATATATATTGGTATAGATTTTTTTTTGCAACTGCATATATCTACATTGCATGCTTTGGATGCATATGTAGATATCTATTGCTTGGATATATAAACACATAAAAAGTATGTGTAGAAATGTATGTATGTGGCATTATATGTAGACAATATACATATATAGATAGATGTAAATTTATATATATGTACATATCTGCACATAGGGAAAATAAAATGAAACACAACAAAAGAAGGTTTGCTCTCCACCCTACCATATTGGGTCATGGAGCCTCATAGGCTCTCACCAAACCCCCAAGCAAAAACATACATTATCCACCACTATGATCAATAGTGAGATCAATGTTTCATATTACACTTAATATACAACCTATCATTCTAAAAATTAGCCAAGCAAGGATGAGCTATTGTGGTTCTTTGTTGCAAGTATTTGGTCCGATAATTTTCATAGATGTAGTCTCTATGCTACACATAATAGAGTTGGGTTCTTTGGAATTTTGTTGCCTTTATTTTTTCCACACTTGATGTAGGATTGGAACTTGAACACATTTGAAGAGCCTAGAACCATAATATGAAGAAGACAATAAAGTGTTTGCAAACACCAACTTAAAGAGCAATAGTGCAACTAAAGAGATTAAGCAAATTCAAAAAGTCACAATTGTTTAGTAGCATGATGGAGGAGAAGAACCAAGAGGACAAGTTCTAAACACATGTGCATATGGGAGTGATAGATAGGAAGCAAGGAAAGGAAAACTTTAAAAGATATGTGTATATATATATATGTATCAACAAGTTTAAATGTAGATATATATGAATGTTGTCTGTAACTAATTTCACATACATACATTTCCACATATAATTTTTTTTTGTTAAAGACTATAAAATAGAGCATCTTGCCTCAAAAAGTGCATCTAACTTCAGATACATATATATCAGTATATATTTTGTTTTGTAAGTATATTTATATGCATTGCATTACTTGCATGCATAATAGGAAGTACTATATATGAATTTTGGTTGCAGGGTATGTGCAGGATCATCATGGAAAAAATAGACCCTTAAGTGGCGAAAAATTTAGAGAAATTAGAGTTAGGAAACTTGACGTAAAAATTTGAATAAGTTATCTTTATTATTTCAAAAATATGTAAGAATAGAATCTGCAGAAAATTGAATGTAGTTTTTAAACTACTAGGTTTATTTAAAAAAAAAAAACTATTTGGTGAACATTTGAAATTTCAATGTAGTACTACTTAAATTTCAGGGAAAAAATAAGTAGGTGTTTGTCTAACCACCCTAACCACAATAAAATGATAATATTTTTTTATAAGATTTTTTAGATATAAGTAGAGGAATCATGTCAAGATGTGATGCATATTTTTTTTGTAATTTTTTTCCATGTAAATGAGTAATTATGAATTTTTTTATTACAACTTTTTAAAAATATAAAACTTTTAGCCATGTCGACCACCTTAACTTGGTCAAAGCTTCATTCAATTCTTTTTTAATCTTATATTATGTGAAGCATAGAATGTGACACATGTTTGATTCAAAAATATGATCTTGTTTGAAAGCTATGAATGTTTTCCACATGCCTATCCAATCGGGACTTTTTGGTTCCAATTCAAATAGAAATGAATAATAATTATTTATTAAATTCAAGTAAAGCATAATTTATATTGGTGAAACTGAGAATATCCTTTAAAACACTTTTTCATTTCATCAATTTTGGGTAAAAAAGTCATTAGGCACATACCACACCCACATACCATCATATCGCCACTTTTTGGCCCATCATGATCCTGCACATACATTGCATTTAATTTCACATATGTTTTGGATGTTGTTTTTCTTTTTTTTTTTACAAAAACAACTTGAAGATCATAGGCTTGAGACAATTACTTCACACAAGAACATGTACAACATGTTTCAGTTAACAATAGAAATTTGAATAAATGTACAATGTTGCTCTCAAACAGGAAAACTACAACTGTCAATTGAAACATATATACCCATTCTTCTGTCAAATGTTTCAACAGTTTTTGGATGAATGGACAAAGAGCCAAGCCGTGCCAAGTAGCAATTATTTTTTGTGGGAAAGGAATGTACATTTGGACTATATATGAATTTTGGTTGCATCTAATTTCACATAGAAACATATCTGCACATAGGAAAAATAAAATGAAACACAAAAAAAGAAAGCTTTCTCTTCACCCACCATATTGTGGCATTGAGCCTCAGAGGTCTTAGCAAACCCCCGAGTAAGAACATACATTTTCTACTACTATAATCAATGCTAAGATCAATGCTTAATATTACACTTAATATACAACCTATCATACATTATATGAATATTGTGTGCATCTAATTTCACAAACATACATATATGCACATAGGAAATATAAAATGAAACACAACAAAAGAAGGCCTACTCTCCACCCTACCATATTGGATCATGGATCCTCATAGGATCTCACCAAACCCTCGAGAAAGAACATACATTATCCACCACTGTGATCAATGGTGAGGTCAATGTTTTACATTACACTTAATATACAACCTATCATTCTAAGAATTCCTTAGGAAATATAAAATGAGACACAACAAAAGAAGGCCTGCTCTCCACCCTACCATATTGGGTCATGGAGCCTAATATGCTCTCACCAAACCCCCCAAGCAAGAATATACATTCTCTACCACTGTGTTCAATGGTTAGATCAATGTTTCATATTACACTTAATAAACAACCTATCATTCTAAGAATTCCTTTTTGATGCTAAAAGAAGTAATAACCAAAAAAGGTGCATCTAACTTCAAATACATATTTATCGGTTTGGATGCATATGTATAATATGTTGCTTGCATATATATAGACACAAAAAATATGTGTAGAAAGGCATGTATGTGGAATTAGATGTAGACAATATACTTATATAGATAGATGCAAACTTATATATATATATATATGTACATATCTGCACATAGGGAAAATAAAATGAAACACAACAAAAGAAGGCCTAGTATCCACCCTTCCATATTCGGTCATGGAGCCTCATAGGCTCTCACCAAAGCCCCGAGCAAAAACATACATTATCCACCACTATGATCAATGGTGAGATCAATGTTTCATATTACACTTAATATACAACTTATCATTCTAAGAATTATCCAAGCAAGGATGAAGTACGATGGTTCTTTGTTGCAAGTATTTGGCCTCTCATTCTAAGAACATATTCTAGCAAGTGGCTCCCAATCAGAAAAGTGGATTAAATTGGTAATCCCAAAAGAATAAATATACAAAGGATTATATATGAATGTTGTTTGCATCTAACATCACATACATATATATCTACACATAGGGAAAATAATATGAAATTCAGTGTGGTGGCTCAGAGCTCTCATAGTAGGTAAAGCTAGTGAAAGACACCCAAGAATGCCTTATTGAAAATTGCACAAACTATTTTATTGCTTCGCTATGTTTTCTCAAGTTTTAAATGGTAGGTGTTGTTACAACCATCACCACTATATGAAAACCATACATCAATTAATGTTGAAGTGCCAAGCCTTGCCAAATGGTGTTAAATTTTTTTGGCCTTCTCTATTGACATGCCAAACATATTTATTTTTTCGTTTAAATTGGCAACCTTTTTCCTGATCTGGGGCACACACCGAAAGTTTTAAAAACTGGAAAGGCTGATGAAATTCACATCCAAAGTGTTCCCACATAATATCAAGAAAAATCCCTCTTTTGTTGTCTTTCATTTTATTTTTCTTACATGCAGATATCTATGTATGTGGAATTAGATGTAGAAAACATTCATATATACAAACAATATTCATATGCATAGCCTGCCACGACAACATTGTTTCATGTATGGTTTCCATATAGCACCAAAATTCACAATAATATTTAGCATTCTAAACTTACCAAAGCAATTGAATGGTTTATGTTATTTTCAATAAGACATTGTTGACTCTTGTTTTGTAGCTTGAGCTACTATCAACACTATGAGCCACCACTGTGACAAGGGTTTTTGCAAAAAACATACATGGATATCCACACCTAAACTTGTCAATACATGTGAGAACATATATGGATAAGTTTAAATGTTCTATATATATGCATGTTTCCTGAGCATAGGAAATAAACATCACTTGGCATAGCTTGACGTGGTGACATTGTTTCATGTATGGGTTCCATATACTGGTGATGGTTGCAATAATATCTAGCATTTAAAACTTACCAAGGCAATTGAGCAATTTATGTTATTTTCAATAAGGCATTCTTCACTGTTAGTCTATAGCTTCAGTTGCACAACATACATAGATATCCACACCTATACTTGTCAATATGTGTAAGAACATAGATATGTAATTCAAAATGTAGTTACATGTATCAACAAGTATAAATGTAGATATATATGTATGTTGTGGCATCTTAGTTTAGATACATATATATGTGCACAATTTTTTTTTTTGTATGTGTATATCAATTAGACCATTTCCTCCTTTGTCAAGTGTTTGTTTTATTGCTCTGAGCAACATAAATTTTGCTAAGCAAGTTCAACTCTAGGTATTTGATATTGTAACCATTTTCACCATTTTCATTGTTTTGAGAATTCCTATGGAATGACAATATTATCACATGTATGGTTTGCATGTAGTGGCGATGGTTGCAATAACACCTACCATCTAAAACTTAGCAAAGCAATAGAACAATTTATGTTATTTTCAATTAGGCATTGTTGACTTCTATTCTGTAGCATCAAGTGCTATCAGGACTATGGGAAACCACTGTGGAAAGGTTTTTTGCACATAACACACATAAATATCCAAACCCAAACTTTTCAATACATGTAAGAACATATATATATATATATATATATATAAGTGTAAATGTAGATATATATCTATACTGGGTGCATCTAATTTCATATACACACATATCTGCACACTTTTTCTATGTATATATATATGTGCAAGAAAGAGATATCTAAGGATGCATGGAAGGCATGGAGTGCATATATATACACTTACTAAACAAAATCTTGATAGATATATATATGCATATGAAGTTAGATGCAGAGAACATACATATTCACCCATACGTAAACTTGTTAATGCATGCTAGTACATATATATACCTACATGTATTTATAAATATAGCAGTACAAAGAAATAGATACATATTTGCATACAAGCACACATACATCAAAAGGTATAAAACAAACATATAGCTATTTCTAAGTGATATATATATATATATATATATATATATGTAGGAACAAGTTTAAATGTAGACATATATGTATGTTGTGTGAAGCTTACTTTAGATATAATTATATTTGCATATTTTTTTCCATATGTGTATATCCAAGCAATATATATCTAGATATGTGCACATATATTGTTTTGGTACATATGTATATGCATGCTATAGATGTCTTAAATGATCAACAGTACTTGTGAAGATAACTATACAATATTATGGTTTGCATGTAGTGGCAATGGTTGCAATAATACCTACCATCTAAAACTTAGCAAAGAAATAAAATAGTTTACGCTATTTTCAATTAGGCATTGTTGACTATTGTTCTATAGCATCAATTGCTATGAAGACTACGAGCAACCACTATGGCAAGGTTTTTTGCACATAACACACATAAATATCCACACCCAAACTTGTCAATACATGTAAGCACATACATATATACATATAAGCACATACAAATAGATACATATCTGCATACAAGCACACATACATTAAAGGAATAAAAAAAACATATAGCTATTTCTATGTGATATATGTGCGCGTGTGTGTGTGTGTGTGTATGTATATGTATATGTATATGTAAATGTATATATATATATATATATATTTATATTTATACTTGCATGTAGGAACAAGTTTAAATGTAGAGATATATGTATGTTGTGTGTGGCTTACTTTGGATATACATATATTTGCATATTTGTTTTTGTGTATGCATATATCCAAGCAATAGATATCTAGATATGTCCACCTATTTTTTTTGTATAGATGTATATGCATGCTATAGATGGCTTAAATGATCAACGACATTTGTTAAGATAACTATACAATATACAGATTATTAATGCTCATAATGTAACAAGAAACAATACGTTATGTTAGGTTGGATTTTAATAACCTAGACTCAAGTAAAAACACAAAATTATTGCACAATCGGTAAAGAACAGTGATCATTGAACATTATATAGGAAATATGGTAACAAAAATGAACTTATGTAACTCTAATAAAATCAAAGACAACCATATGCAACGTGGTTTTATGAATGGAGAGCCAACACCAATATATTCAACATTCAACCACCATCAGAAGATGAAAAGCACACACATGAGATTGAAATAAGTATGGGTTGAAGGGAACAAACATTATAGCTGAGAAACATATGATATCCAAATACAATATGACTTTATGAATGGACATGCAAAAGTAGGATACAAAACATTTAAGCAGCATCAAAACATTATAAAGCACATATATGGGATGAGCAGCAACATTCAAAAGAATACAGGAAAATTGGTGTAAATACTCATTTATGTGACAAAGAAAGTAGATGTATATGCAAGCTACAGATGCCTTAAATGATCAACAATACATATGAAGATAACTATACAATATACAGAGTATCAATGCTCACAATTATACAACAAACAATATTACACATATTTGTATCAACATGTTGTATGCGCTCACAATTCAATTGCATGCATATATGGTTATGTATATTCATATGTAGATGTATATATGCATACAACCATGTCCATAAGTATACATAAGAATAGTTGTAAATATTGATACATACGTTGAATAGAGCGACATAAGTTTACAATCAAACAACATAAAACAAAATGAGGAGCATACACTAAAATGGGAACAAAACTATAAGTGACATAAACGATACAAAACAAAAGAAGTGTAACTATTTTTGTTAAACATTATAAATTATAGTGCATTGTCTCAATTAATAACCAATTCTGCAAGCAACAAAGCAACAAGAATAGAAAGAAAAGGTGTTCTAGTGTGACGGGATGCCAAAAAAGGGAAAAGGAAATAGATGTCCAGCCAACCCAAGCTAAAAAAAGTTTAGCTATTGATTAACTCTACAGAGACATGCTCGATAGAGGATATTGTAGACAAATCTAAGAGCAACAACTTGCACTGAGCTTCAAAGTTAATTCTTGCAACTTTGACTATTATTGTTTTAAGCCTTGTTTTTGAATTATAGGTCTGTGTTTTAATAATAACAATGAAAACAAAAGAATTGTAGATGACACCATTAATGACAGACTGAGCAGTCATTGCAATAGAAGACCCATATTGCAACATATATAGCTCTTTTGTTGACATCTGCAATAAGCTTGTTGCAGCCTCATCAAAAGTAGTAGCCCAAATTTCACTTGCGTGGTCTTCCATCTTTAGCTACAAAAAATATCAGAAATCATAACTAGGAATGGTTTTCTGGAAATTAGGGAAGTACCACATATTGTTGGCAGACTCTTCACACTTTTTCTTGCACTTTCTGCCATTGGCCTGCAAGGGACATGCAACGTAACAAAATGCATCAATTTTAATATATTTCACTGTTGCCTTGACAGTAGCCTACAAAGTTTCTGGCAAGGAAAAACAATGGTCCAAGATATAACCAATAGTGACTCTTCCATTGGCCAAAGCAACCTTTTGAGGCACTGCGTGTGAGGGTTTAATGGAAGGGGACTCAACATGTCCTCATTGCATCAAGACCTGTGCTTTCAGGATGTTTTTTTTTATGTATAGAGCAGTCCCTATGGATGTATTTACAACAAATCCATTGAAATATCCAACACGACCATTTCTAATAGAAAGTATAACATAACTAGGAGTGTACAACATTTCTAGCTCGTCACCTTTTGCTTCCCAATTTGGACCCCACAAATTAACGTCAATGTAAGAGGATGAAAAATCATTAAGTTTTACAGTTCTTCAAATTGTTTCAGTTTGATCATTTCTTTGAGTAGTTGATACCTTTCCTACATGCACCACAACCCCAATAATATCAATCAAAGTGTTATTGTTGCAGTTTGCAATTTCATTTATTGGGCTGAATTTAAATGCTTTGTCTGGCACAAAGGGCTCATCATCACAACACTTCAATATTGAGTTTTGATCTAAAATAATTTCCATGTGGTTGTTCAACTTATTAAATTTCTTATCCGCCTATTTGACTAAGCCTTTTGACACACAATAAGTGCATCCCAACTAAACCCTATCATAATGCAATTCTGTTGTGTCATTAAAGCAAGTGATTCATACTTTTGTTCCCTTACTATCAATAATGTCAAAGTTGAATACTTGGCCCTCATGTCTTGTTTATTGTAATGGTACATATCCCTTTTAGTTATCACTCGACCTTTTATTATCCATCTAGTTTGGTAAATATTCAAGCCTTTAACAAGATTGATATTTGTAGGAGCACTATGTTCTGTTGGGGATAAACGAGTCCTAGTTTTTGAGGCTCGTTTGGATGGGGAAGGTGACTCTAATGACATCATTTGTTCTTCCTAATCTTTAAACAAATATCTAGGTGTTCCAATTAACTCACAATCTAACATTTTGATATCCAAGGACAGTATAAAAATTTCCATAAAACCAGACCAAGATCAAATATTAAAAAAGGTGGGACCCACAAATAGGAAAGAATACAACAAGACCAAGCAGTGCAAAACAATAGCCAACCTTGATTCTCATAGGTTCCTATACACATGTTTTGTCAGGCACAAGATGGAACCTATTTTCAACATCCCTGCAAACAAAAGATCATTGTATCTTGCAAGAAAAGTGCCTATCTAAATGTGGGCTCCATTAGAGAGGACAACTTTGTAATGGTCGACCAAGCTTTGATCACCACCTATTTTCTAAAAAGGCATTGGTTGAAGAATTGAGGATGGAATGACATCTCAACATTAATAGATCGGATTGCATGCCCTGATAAGGTTGGCCACACATTTGAATCCTACAAGGTAGTTTTGCTAAGCTAAACCAAAGGAATGAGATGTTGAAGACTGTGATAGCACTCTAGAAGCAAAAGGTGGCGAAAGAGGCAACAAAAAATGAATTAATTATTGGGATCTAACATGTAGATATACAAATAATTATACATGGTTACAAGATCACAAACCCCCGAGCAAGAAGATAAATTTTCTAGCACTATAATCAATGTTGAGATCAATTTTTAATGTTGGATGCATCTAATTTCACATAGAAACATATATTCACATAGGAAAAGTAAAATGAAACACACTAATAGAAGGATTTCTCTCCACCCTACCATATTGCATCATGGAGCCTCGAGGGATCTCAACAAACCCCCAAGCAAGAAGATAAATTATCTAGCACTATAATAAATGTTGAGATCAATGTCTAGCAATTTTTGGATGAAAAAATATAGAGGTCAAATATAAATTGGTTATACCATATATTACAAAGACTATTAATTCAAATGAAGCATATTCACAATTCCCTAGATGCAAGTGGAAAAGAGTCGATATAATTCTCAACAATAAAAAGGAAACAAGAAACAAACTTATGGGACTAGTGTTTGAGGGCTAGTCAATAGGCCAGGGAGAACCAAAGTCCACCAACATTGTTGGGGCTACTATTTTAAAAGCTAAGTGTTGAAATGCTGACAACTGACTACAAGCTCTATGCCATAGAAACATGAGGACCCAATGTTCAATTAAAGCGATGAATGCTAAAAAAGGCATCAATGTTTCATATAACACTTAATATACAACTTATCATTTCAAGAATTCCCTATTGAGGCTCAAACAAATTACAACTATTTTCCCAAAAGAATAAACATAGGGATGAGTATGTATGGATGTTTCTTATATCTGGTTATTGCTTCTTACATGTGACTATGTTTGCTAAACAAATTCCTACACATGCATCCAAGTCATGCAATGCCTATATATGTACTTGCAAAATAAATTCTATACTAATAAATAGGTATTTGAAGTTAGATGCACCTTTTTAGTTATTAGTTTTTTGAGCCTCAAAAAGGAATTGTTAGAATGATAAAACAAAAATATATGATTTTTTTTGCATGTAATTTCACATACATAGATATATTTTGTCTTTAATTTTATTCTCCCTATGTTCAAATATATATGTATGTACCACAAAATAGAAGAATTCGCAATAGAAAAACCATGCAAGACAAAAAAAAATGCATTGCATGCTCGATATGAATATTGTATATCAAAGAGGAAGAAAACCACAAAATAGAAGAATTCATAGTAACAAACACATGCAAAGAAAATAAAATGGGTTGCATGCTGGATATGAATATTGTTTGTATATATGAATGTTCTCTACAACTAATTTCACATACACAGATATGTGAATGCATAGAAAATAAAATTAAAGAAAATAAAAGAGGGCTTTCTCTTGACCCTATATGCGAACACTTTGGTTACAAATTTTGTTA
>VDFB02056945.1:0-18148 GCA_007258455.2 Sequoia sempervirens
ATCTTGCCGATAGGCAACACAAACATTTCAAAATGGATCAAGGAGACCCTACCATTCTCACACTAATATGTGTAATCCCGAAATGAGAAACAACCAAAAACATTAGACAAATGAGATGTCAGAACCAAGGTAACTGTAATGCCTTTAAAAATGTGAGTTCAAGGAATGTAATCAAATGGCTTGTAATCATGTGAAATACACCTGTGGTATGCAAGGAGAACCATCCTAACAAAGAAACCATCTTTCAAACTCTGTCAGTCAAAGAAATAGCATTCATAACATGAACCAGAGATCTCATCACCATGAATTTGAATCATAACAAATAACTGTCTGTAATAGCCAAGAGACATTAAAGAAGTGCCATAATAAAGCATAAAGATCCAAACTGGACTGATCATCAAAGAGAACTTGAAAGAGGATTTTGTCACCAAGGACAAACTATAAACACAACTGAGATCCAACGGATAAACACTCATTATAAGTAGGTGCTTTACACCCAATAAATGTAGAGGATACTTGAAGCCCATAAAAATGTTAGGTAAAGTAACACTCAAGAGAGAAGATAAATTATGGTAGTCAATATATGCTTTGAAAGTTTATGTAATTCCACTTTTGTGTGGATGTGTAATAGTATGAATTTTTTTTCCTTACCTTTTGATTTACCGTGTCATCCTTTAGCAAAAGGGAATGGATTTGTCTATTTTGAATATAACAAGAATGAGAACTCTCAAAGATAAATAATGACCTCCTTAGATGGTTGTGAAAACCACCTATGTATTTTATCAACATGTTATCTTCTTGGATGTATTTATCTATTTGGATACATCATTTTTAGCTTATAACATTGCCCCTTAGTGGACCTCTCTTCTCCATGACATTTATGATGAAAATGATTCTTGATTATAACAAATAATTTTGATATCAATGTCATCAATCCCCTAGCCATGCAAACTCATCCAATGTGTTTATCAACTATTTCATATACAAGATAATTATTTGAAATTGGAACCTTCATAGATGACAATGTCTTATATGCATGATAGTGTAAATTGAATTTGTCATCTCTTAACTTTGTAATATAATTATAAACAAGAAAGACAGATTGTATTTATCTCCTACTTCACCTCCAATAAGCATTGCATATAAAATTCCAACTCTAATAAAAATATCAACATATCTACAATGTTAATTTGAGAATATAAGTTATACCAAAGGATTCTTTTTTTTATCCTATGTTGTGGGGTGAGGGCCCACTCGCTTCAATTAAAATACATAAGAAAACTTGTTACATCATCCTTGCCACGTAGGAAGTCATGAAACATAAGAGTATGAGAGATAAGAAAAGAACTTAGAGGAGAATCCTAAAAGGAACTACTAGGAAGAAATATATGAAATCAAATCCACAAGAGGAGCCTACCCCACCAAGATTTAAACAACTAAAGACACAAAGCCAAAGCAAAGCTGAACTCTAATTTTTTTGAGAAAGGAGAGCATCCATAGTCCACTGGGAACCCTCCTCAATCGCTTATTTACCTTCAACGCGAAGTTTTTCTGCCTTTAACTTTCTCCCTTTTTCCTCTTTGACTCACCACAATTTGGTTTTGTTTTATTGCTCACAGTTTGAGAGGTCCCATATTTTTGAGGAGGAGCCAACACAATTTCTTGATAAAAAAAATCAAGATTCAAATCATCCAAATCCTCTATGAAAGGGAAAGTGCCTTCTGACTCAGAACCATCATTCCCTGCCTTAGATGGAATATTAGTGACCTTATCAAGGAAAGGAATAGTGAAGGGAGAAATATGCTCTGAAGGTTGCATTGGGGAAGACTTTGGAGGTTGCATAGGAAAAAACCCTAGTTCAAGATGAGTCTCCATAAACTTGCCATGATTTCTCCAAATGAAATCTGCATCCAAAGAGCTAGGCTTCTTAAACCATTTTTAAGGTTAACATGCCTAGTGCCAAACACATGCTATAGAGTGCAAGCCTCAATTTTGTGACCCAATTTATTGCAACGAAAGCATTTAAATGTAAATCCTTCATAATGTAAGAATTGGGTGCAAGAACCAAAAGAATGAGAAATAGGTTGAGAAAAATCTACCATAGCACAAGCTCTAAAATACCTACGTGTAGGACTTGCCTCTTTCGTGTCTAACTTAACAAAGGAACCCAATTGATTGACCAGTTTACTGATGAGGTCAACATTTTGCATAACCAAGGACAGATTATAAAGCCTCATCCAAATAGGAATGTGTATAATCTTGGTAGTGGCTGGGTCAAAAAAGGGGTCCATAGAGTGAGAAAGAGGCCTGATTGCTCAAAAAACTACGTACCGTTTTGAAACATGAAGTTACAATCACCCACAGAGTTGAAAAAAAGAAGGCCAAATCAAGGGATTCAATAACAAGAGTAGATAGATTGCTCCAAGTGGATTTTTCCCACTTCAAAACTGTGTCAGAAGACGTGCGCCTCCACAGAACCCTCATGATCAAAGATCTTCCTTCGGTATCGTCAACAATCACATTGATACACTCATTTAGATTGAAGAAATCCTTTGCCTCATCAGAGAACACCACCTCCGAGCCTTCAATATAAAAGATAGAATCTTTGCTTTGATGTGCAGGCTTCGAGATGGGAGAAGAAGGTGGATTCAATGACAATGTAGGAAGAATAGGGCTAGGTTTAGCTCGATAAATCTACTCCAAGAAAAAGGTGTTGCACACATGAAACGGATGGCCCTATTTTTGCATGTCGTAAGGGAATCTTGGTCAAGCCTTACAACAAGAACCTCATCTTGATCCGAGTGCAAAGGGTCAAAGACGAGCACGAGAGGAGGAGACCTTGATGGATCCTGAAGCTCCAGTGTTGAACCAGAATGGAGTGCATAGCAATTTCTCCATACTCCCACCACTGCACAACATCCACCCTTCAAGATCCCAACTTGTTTTGTACCATTGGTTGTGCCCTATTCTTTAACATCAAAATTCTGCGACTTCGGATTCATTCCCGCCTATGCTAGCATTCGCATCGAGCCTCCAAAACAACGAAATTTTTTCATGCTCAGATTGCCCTCACACATTTTCGCTTCGCACAATTTTATATCAAACATTACATACCAAATGATACTTTATACCATATAGCATATGTGGGGATAAATGTAGGAGAAAAACTATGGGTCCTTTCTAAATTTGGTAGATAACTTTATTGGCATTTAAACTTAAGAGATTTAAAAAAATATTTGATAGAGATACGAGTATCAACACCTCAATGCTATTGACATCTTTCTTTAAAAATATGATATTAATATCATAAATTATTTGGGACAAAAGAATGTAGGGTTCTTACATTACCTATCTTTGATCAAGGAAAATACAAATTACTTGTCATAGTTGGCCCAAAAAATGCATACTCAAATCTTATACAATAAGTCTAATTAAAGATTTAGATCCTTATAAATTGGCTTGGTCTAATAAGAATGTGTGATACTTTAAAAAAATTAGTTTGAGATGCAAAAATTGGTTTGTAAAATTCATATAGCTTTATAAGGTAGCCCATTTGAATTCACAAATAATCTTTTAAAATCAAGATTCCTAGCTATTTGATTTTCTATTAAGGATCAAATGATAAGCATGAACTTGAAAAATAAACCTAGCAAATGATGGCCTATAACGACACTAAACACATCTTTATTTGCAAGCCAATTTTGAAATGAGGTGAAAACATATTCATTGAAATATTTATTCAAGTTCAACTCTTTTCCAAGTAGGGTGTGAAGAGATATCTTTGACCCATATTATCTATTGTTTGAAACATTATAGGAAATAATTTGAATGATGATGGGTTTACATAAATTTCTCTTTTCCTATATCTAAGGATATATTTGTAGTAATAATCAATCAATTCTTCTATAATTTTTTTGAATGTTTATAGATAAGTTTAGCGTAAATTTCGTACATAAGCAATTCTTAGTGCTCATATATATTATAGTTTTGAATGATACTTCCACCACAATTGACATTGGCAAAAGACCTATTTTGCTTATAACAACAAAATATATTTAATCCAAATTCCATAGCAAAGGATAACATAAAGAATAAACAAATTCATCTATTGAGTAATCACATTATTTTGAAATGAGGTGAAAACATATTCATTGAAATATTTATTCAAGTTCAACTCTTTTCCAAGTAGGGTGTGAAGAGATATCTTTGACCCATATTATCTATTGTTTGAAACATTATAGGAAATAATTTGAATGATGATGGGTTTACATAAATTTCTCTTTTCCTATATCTAAGGATATATTTGTAGTAATAATCAATCAATTCTTCTATAATTTTTTTGAATGTTTATAGATAAGTTTAGCGTAAATTTCGTACATAAGCAATTCTTAGTGCTCATATATATTATAGTTTTGAATGATACTTCCACCACAATTGACATTGGCAAAAGACCTATTTTGCTTATAACAACAAAATATATTTAATCCAAATTCCATAGCAAAGGATAACATAAAGAATAAACAAATTCATCTATTGAGTAATCACATTATTTTGAAATGAGGTGAAAACATATTCATTGAAATATTTATTCAAGTTCAACTCTTTTCCAAGTAGGGTGTGAAGAGATATCTTTGACCCATATTATCTATTGTTTGAAACATTATAGGAAATAATTTGAATGATGATGGGTTTACATAAATTTCTCTTTTCCTATATCTAAGGATATATTTGTAGTAATAATCAATCAATTCTTCTATAATTTTTTTGAATGTTTATAGATAAGTTTAGCGTAAATTTCGTACATAAGCAATTCTTAGTGCTCATATATATTATAGTTTTGAATGATACTTCCACCACAATTGACATTGGCAAAAGACCTATTTTGCTTATAACAACAAAATATATTTAATCCAAATTCCATAGCAAAGGATAACATAATAGCAAAGGATAACATAAAGAATAAACAAATTCATCTATTGAGTAATCACATTATCTTGAAGACATGAAAATATAAATAAGGCACATGAACTATTCGATCTTAAAGAGTTGTCGTCTGATTCATAAATTTTAGAACCAATCCAATTTGATGACCTTTTTTAGCATCTAATCATGAGCTTGAGAATGGAATAAAGACATCCTTAATGGTTGATAATATAAAGAAATTTCGTAAATTTTGTAATTGTGACCACTAGAGTAGACCAGCAAGAAAAATGTAGAAGCACACTGTCACACAAACTGATAGATATATACTTAAAATTACATGCATGCAAGATGCACCCGTATTGACAAGTGCCATAATTTAAACTGTTTCTCCCGTCCACCCGCGCATGGGTGCACAGGTTAGAAGACAGGTCTCCAACCAGCGTAGGCCTGGCCTGTGCCAAAATGGGAGCTTTGAAGCGAAGTAAACGTAAAAGCATAAAGGAATTTTGTTAGATGTTGTAGAGTAAGACTCCTCAACCTTTGCCAGCATCCTCCCTGCCTGTGCAGAAATGGGAGCTTTGGAACAGGCTGTGCACACCCGTCACAGCATAAAGGATAGAGGAATTTTGTCAGATTTTTTAGTTGTAACTGCCCTGGTAGACATGTATCCAAAATGTGGAAGCATAGAAAAGGTACGTGAACTGTTTGACAGAATGCCTCAAAGAAGCTTTTCTCATGGAATGCCCTGATTGCAGGATATTCACAAAGTGGATTTGTTGAAAAGGCTTTAGAAACATTCAAGCAAAAGCATTTGTCAGGTGTAAAGCCAGACCTACAACCTTTGCCAGCATCCTTGCAGCCTGTGCCGAATGGGAGCTTTGGAGCAGGGTATGGACATCCATCAAAGCATAGAGGACATAGAAATTTTGTTAGATGTGAGAAAGTGGTGAGAAAGACATCAACTGCAGTGAGATGAAAAAGATTTGTAATGGCAGCGTAAAGCTTCATACTTGTGTTCTCTCTGACTTTGTTTCCCATGTGGGTGTGTGGTACACGAAGAAGGTAGTCTGTTCCAAAATTTTGTGGGGTATTCCTAGTGCAAGTGATTTTGAGGATTGGTTCTGCAAATGCCCGTTTAGAATTGATCTCATTGATTTTTGGGATTTTGAGAACGAGGGTCCCACTATTGTAGATGGGTTTCCTACAGTTGTTTGTTGACAAGGTGAGGAGGGAAGATTAATTTTTGGGGGCAACTGATGGACAAATTTAAGCTTAGCTGGATTGTGATAAACAAGAGAAAGGGGCGAACAGCTAATCTTTCCAGCTGGAGATCTTTGCTTGGGCAAAGGCATTCTGATGCAGATGTTTTAATGTGGTTTGGCTCCATATTACTTGATCAAAACATATTAATGCATCCTTCCATAAATTTTAGACTGTCAGATAATAATGATAGCAGTATGAAGATTATTGAGCTTGGCATGCAGTTGGAGGACATGAAGGGAGCTCGTGTTAATGGGAAGAACAGTCGACTTATCATCGAAAGAGCTCTTGGTTGCCGAAAGATTAAGGACCATCATAGGTTTTTTCAATCATGTCAGAAATACTTGACCAAACAGAACAAACTGAAAGAAGCAAAGGTGAGGAATGAACGCCTTCTGCATTTTACATAAGAAAAAGAGCAGTAAGTTCATCTACCCCTCCTTGCAACAAATTTGTCTTGATTGATTCAAGAATGTCAAAATTATTGGGTTCTCTAAAAATAAAATAGAACTGGAGTCAACTTAAAGGTTTGAAAGTTTTGTTTCAAAGATATTTTTCTTCATTGATTTCACTTTCAAATATTAGCTAGTACTCAACTAATTAGTCAATTTTAGTGAAAGCATTCAAATAAAGAAGTAGGAGAGTCTATAATAAGAGAAAAAAATAGTTCTTCTAATAAGTAAGACAAATAAGATAACTGCGACACTAAACCCAAAATATATTCATGGAATAAGTCAGTATAATAAATATATCACTATTAATTTATATCTAATCCAAATTAGAGGTGGGAATTATCTAAATAGGTTAAGAATAATAGGTAATAACTACTACAAAACATTGTACAATTCAAGATTAATACTAGTTAGCAAACGTTCTAATAAAGAAGTAGGTCATCCTATAATAAGAGTAAAAAATAAAGAGTTGCCTTTTCCAAGAAAAGGTAAGATAAGTAAGATGCATAATACTAAGTCCAAAAGATACTCACACAATTGATTTCTATCTAAACCAAATCAAAGGTGGGAATTGCCTAAATAGGTTAAAAATCCAAGTAATAACTAGACAAACATTGTACAATTCAAGATTAATAGAAGATCATGATCATGCCCAACTACCTAAAGGTTTAACAAGACTATTAAAATTGATAGGATTGCATTATATAATCATCTTCTACAATAAGAGTCTAGTGGGTTTTTAGATATTGCTTCTGATACACTCTCCAACAAGTATATTAATATTACCATCTAGTATTGCATTGTACATAACCTTCTATAAGAAGAGCCTAGTCTTGCATCTACTAATAACCATGTTCTCCAAATCCTTTTTGATTGATTCATTGAAACTAAAGCTATCATATTCCATAAAGTTTAAAAAAAGAAAAGAAAGCTGAGTATAGGTTTGTTTCAAAAATATTTTTCTCATTTATTGGTTTCAATTTCAATATATTTTAGCTAGCTTGCAACCATTTTAATAAAAGAATGCAATATAGTCTATAATAAGGGGACAAAAAAAGTGGTCGCTTAAATAAAAATTATTAGTATAATCAAAGGAATAAAGATAAGAGGAAATTCATTTGACTATGAAAAGAGGTTAAAAATATTTATAATTCCATACTTTAGAATAAGCTATATGGCCACTAAACTATTGTTATCTTTGAATCAAATATGGACACATTGCACATGGCAGCAAGAGGTGTTAAATTCTAGCTCAAGATTGAAGTTAAACAAGTACAAGAGATGTTATACCCTAGCTATAGGTTTGCACATCAATCAACATAGTCTATATAAAATTTTAAAAATCCTAATGAGATGCTATATATTTTTTTTGAGAATAAGTTAAACAAGTACAAGAGATGTTATACCCTAGCTATAGGTTTGCACATCAATCAACATAGTCTATATAAAATTTTAAAAATCCTAATAAGATGCTATATCCTAACTCGACTTGAAAATCAATCAACATATTTATTTTTTGAGAATATTGAGTTGTAGAATTAATAATATCCAACTGAGTTTGGAATTGTAATTACTCTTGAATAGCATCTGTTTTCCTCATCTCTAACATGTGTGAGAAATTTTGATTTGCCTCTCAGATACACCACAATATGCATCCCTTATATTCATCTATAAGAAGTTTTTTTTAATCATCATTTGTTGATTGTATTTCATCATATGTTGATTGTATCCCTAAATTAACCTTTCACACTTAATTAACCTAAATTAAAAATATATATCAATAAAATCACCCATAGATATAACGTCTCAAACTTTTCTATACTTTACATGTTTTTTATTAAATCAGTGGTTGTAAATAAATGACATAAACTATGCTCATCTAAACAACTATAACACTAGATATGTTCTAAAGAAAATATATTAGCCTAATGTACAGAAATGGGAATATAAATTTCAGCAACAAAATAAACCATCATACCTTATATATATTGAAGAATGAATGTCTTTCATCTATAGAACTAGTGTTAATGATATTGAAAATACATATCTTCTTATGAAATGAATATAAATATCAAAATAGAGAAAAATAATCTACATAGTTTCTAGAAGATTAGGGTTTTTATTTTTAGGGTTTTTATTTTTGCAGTCATGTATCTGGATTATATTTAAGATAAAAGTAACCCTTCCAATCTACATAGTTCTAAGAGACCAGGTCTTGCACTCAGATATAACTCGAGGGCAGCAGGGGATTGCCCTTAATTAGTCAAAAGTGTTAGAAAATTTCCTAGATAAAAAGTAGTTTAGTTAATCATATTGAGATGAAAATGATATGTACCCAGATAGGCTAACTTGAAACATCTAACTCTTTGTTAGCGATACAGTATTATGTTCGCAATGAAGCTGAACTTATCTGTATTAAGGTTTGTTTGAAAATTAATAACAGAAAAAAATTCGAAAATCTTAGCCTTCTGTTTGGTTTTTACAGCATGGATGCAGGACAACTATTTGGAAAAATGTCAGAACAAACTTAAAGAAAGGGTTTTATATTGAATGGATGCACGACAATCGTTTCACAAAATGTCTGAGCCAAAAGCACAACTAGAAATAAAACTACTCCCCAAATTTTTCAGGTTAAGTTTATAATGGAAAGCAAAGCTCACTGAGTATTGAATGAATCTTTTGGACAATAAAAAGATGCCCAAAGAAGGTATTTAAAAAAAAATTGCACAGAATTTAACACCAGGATGTGGAACGTGATACCTAGATTTCTCTCTGAAAAAAGTTGATTTATATATTATATCATTTTGGTTCTAATTTAGGACATAAGTAGTAAGTACAGACATTCAGTGCCTTACCTTCAGCAGATCCATACGGAAAGCAGGATTGATGATTTTCCTGTGCTGAGCCCATTTCTCACCTGTCAACCCCACAAGTCCCTGTCCAACCAGTTGCCTAGAAAGGGGATTTCCCCGAATCTTTGTATAGTTGCCGAATTTAGTGGAACGGATCTCCTTAATAAGCTCAGGGTGGGGAACAACCAACCTGACTTGAAACCCGAACCAGAAAATAAAATCCTGACCTATATCACATAGAACAAGTTTACTAATCAATAGGGTTTTCAGAATCCTGCACCTTCTTCTTAATCACTCACTATTCTTTTTAATCATGCACTATTCTAAGTTCTAACAACACCCAAGCAAAACAATCAATGGTGCTAAGTAGGAATTCCAGTAAAATGATTAATGAAACACCAGATGCTTTAAAAAATGCAGAATACATATGTACCATAATTTCTGCTCCACTGATGATAATGGGGAAGAACTCGAGGGAGTATGTCATGTGAGAGTGGCATGGGTTTGGCTCTCTGCTCATCGATCTAGAGAAACTAACATATCATCACACCTTAAATGATTTTTTTAAGTTGTCATGTGTTGTCATGTGCATACAACATACACAAGATGGGATGGTATCTACAAATCATCATAGGGTAGATAGTGCAAAATTTTAGACACACAAGTTAACTGATAGGTATTCTACAACTAAATCAATAAGAATTATCATAGGGTAGATAGTGCAAAATTTTAGACAACAAATTAATTGATAGATATTCTACAACTAAATCAATAAAAATTAGCAGTAGCAGTGTGTATGGGAAACAAACCATGAGACCATAAGCGAAAACTTGGATCCCTGTATGAAGATGCAGCAAGTTGCAGGTTGCCCAAATGTCCACAAAACATCTGTATGGACATGATATAGCTTCTTGGATTCCAATAACACTGGATCTCTCATCTTCTTTGCCCATGACTGATTGGTATTACATAAAAATTAAAATCAATTCCAATCTGTTAATGTCATCTACAAGATGACCATTAGTAGCGGTAGGAGCCACAGCTAACAAAGGCTGCTGCACTTCAGGTTCCATCTTAAAATACATAAAAATTACATTAAACAACCATAATCTAGAGAAAATCTCTGAGCTCCAGAGAATTGAATGCAGTTAGCTTCTGGAGAAAAAAGAAAATGGCTAATTATTCTGTAATACAATTGATTTCAACATCGAGAAATTTTAAATGCCTCTTTTAACCTTCCACCTGATCCTCTCACAAGCTATACACTGTTCGTTTCTTTCGGCTTTAATTCCCCGAATCAGCACACTGTCCTAAATGGAAAAATAGTAAAATCAGCGAGCTTATCAAACAAATAGCGTGCAAACATCTGCTTATCGAAATATTGGATCACATAAAAATTAAAACTTACCTTCCCCTGTTTCTCAATGTGGCTGATTTGCTGTGGTGACCGAAGGCTGTCTTTGAAATGTCCTTTCCCTAATCTCTCACCAGATCATGCATTCTCAAGCACTTTCTCCAAACTACCCACCCCACTCCATCCGAACTCATTCCACACCATGATGGCCGAATATTTTTCTCTTCCTATAAAGAAACGAGATATCTAAAAACATATACTTCTCTTCCTCATCTATTGCATCAAAGCTCACTATAAGAATGTTTTTAATGTCTTTGTGCAAATGTGTATATATATAGGGAAAGACAGAGGAGGGAAATTCTTCGCAATGCATTATCTGGAGAAAAAAGCAAACGGCTAGCATCAGAAAAAAGCAAATGGTTAGCATGAGAAAAAAGCAAACGGCTAGCATCAGAAAAATGCAAACGATTAGCATGAGAAAAAAGCAAACGGTTAGCATCAGAAAAAAGCAACGGCTAGCATTTGAAAAAATCAAACAGCTGCACCTGTAGTTGCCACGTCTCCGCCTGATATTCTCTTCTTGCACCTTCCACTGTTCCACATCTCTCCACATCTCCATCGCTGATTACTTCAGCTTTTTAAGTTTGTAAACCTATTCATGTGTTGAATTAAAATTTGAGCTGTTTGCTTTTTCCAAATGCCAGCCGTTTGGTTTTTTTCCGTTGGAATCTTGAGCCTCAGCCATCAGGTAAACCTAAACCCACCTCCCTTTATCCGCTTCCATAGTGTAGCTCTTCTCAAGGAGGAATTGAATTTCATTAACTGTTTCCTATTATTGTATGAAGAGTTTTGGCATAGTATAGCTCTTCTCAAGGAGGAATTGAATTTCATTAACTGTTTCTAAGATATCCAACCTTCCATATCCTTTCCTCCCATATCAAACATTTCATAAACCATTTATATGCTTTCTTTGCATCACATCAATGCATTGCATTCCTTTCTTCTTTGGATCCACCTAGGTCATTCATATTTCTATATCTTGCATATCATTTTCTACGAACAACTCAAAAATGATGAATTGATAGCATTTCCATTCCATTCATTTGCATATCCAACCTTTCATATCCTTTCCTCCCATATCGAATACTTTTCATGGCATTCCATCACCACTAAAAACAGGTACACTATTTTGAAGCATAGATTAAATAATAAACCTTTCAGATTTTGGAAAATGAGTTGGTATGATAAGACACTAAAAAACTTGTAACTTTGTGATAATAAAATTTTAGTCAAAAGCATGATAAATTATATGGCAGTTTTAAAGTTGTGAATCTTAAATTTATTGAGAAATACTATGAACATTCATTCATAATGTATCAATTAAACAACTAATGTAGCTATGGTTTACTTGAGACATACTTTAGAGGCAACAAAAATGCATTAAGTGCCTAAATATTGTGTTTATTCCTTGCTAGTCTACAAGTTAATTTGTACTAAAACAAATATTTTTGGTCAATTTTTTGTGTAAAGAAAACCCTCATAAACATGTGATTGTCAAATGTTGAAAAGTCAAAAGAGCATAATGATGGTTGTTATTATTGTGCAAGTCTTTAATAATTAGAAGGATCTGGGCTTAACCAACACACTCTAAGCATTGATTGCTTAGGTGGCTGGGCCATGTGGGGCCCTCTTAAATTGTACCTTTTCCATTTTAGTGGACCATTTTTCATATTTTGTTCCGTTCGTGTAAGGATTTTAATTGCCATTTCCACTGTTATGCCATTATGGGAGCTATAAAATCTATAGTCGGCCATTGTGATGGAAATGAGCATGCTTTGCAAACTAATAGAACTGTCATGCAAAAGCAAGTGTTTGGAAGGCGAAGTGGATTGTTTCTCTATCTGCAAAATTTGCTTCCATTCACAATGGTTGTCTATTACCCAGGTTTGATGCAAAAGGTTTTTAATCCCACATGTGTTGAATGAGGAAACCAAGGGAGAAAGAGATTATAAGTAGAGGCTTCAAACATGTAAGAGCTACATTTAATATTATAATATGTAATTGTAAAATCTAAATTTAAATTAAATGAATTATGAAATCCATCATATTCATAGTTGGGCTTATTTCTTATAAGGATGAAAATTAATTTGAAAAATATTGATGAATTATTTTATATAATTATAAGGATGGAAATAAAGTAATAAGGAATTTTTTAATTTTAATTTTATACATAGCAATATGAAATGAGTTTGTTTATTACAATCAACTACAAAGAATGTACAAGCACATGGAAATTTTATAATGAAATTACATACACATTAAGCAAGAAATGCACACATGCTTTGATTACCTTGCTATTACTTTTTACCTTATTTGGAGAGGTTACAACTCATAATGCTTTGAGTGGTTAGAATCTAAACAAAAGGTTTGCATATGTTTCAATCAAATGTTTGGACCAGGATACTACTTAATTTGGCGTTCATGTTTTAATTTAAAATGACATGAAAAAACAGGTCCTTGATTTTAAGAAAACAAAACTCATTTTCCTTTCTTTTATGTTGTATTATTTGTCGTCTTAATAACAAATTTTAAAATAATAGTTTATGATGTATGTCTTCTTTATTTTATTTTCAAATATTATAGCTTTCAAAAGGATTACAATTTTTAGTTAGATGTATTGATACACATTCATTGGCAATGTAATGAAGAACATGTTAAATATTTACAAATTTCCATCAAAATTATTTTAATTTATAAGCATCTCTCTTATATAGATAGGTGTAACACATTATCTCACAATTTATATTTACAAGTTTTAGTGAGAATTGCACCCATTTCTCATATCCATCCCATCATGAGATAGTCAAATTTCTCATCCCTACTATACCATATCCCACCATCATCACTCTATAAGCTATTGTCATAGAACAATAAAGTACAGCATTCTAGTTTGATAGCCATGTCATAAAATTGTTCCCGTTTTAGAAAGGACAATCAAGTGTTGCTCACCCGCATTTGATTTAAATAAATATTGAATATTATTTTCTTCTATGTTGCACAAAGAGAAAGAAAATTTTATCCTTTATAATTGTCATAACTTTTCATACAATCCATCATATGTAACTCCCTATTTGGGGCACCCCATTTTGACATATTCAACCCTTTAAAATATATTTTTTGACTTATAATAATGCTAGTCAGAATTTTAATGAATCCCCCCTCTTACATATTTTGACATGAGATAATAATTTTTTATAATTAACTTTTACTTTACAATGTCATAAGATGCTCTTCCAAACTCTTACACACCTAGATTTAAATGTTTCTAGGGCCTAATCTAGGGAGTACAAGGCTAGGTAGTTTCTATCAACCATATCCACTTGAGGGTACAAGCACAATAAAATCATACACATGCGTACAAATAAATATACACATACTTATCACATGTAAATATAAAAATATGAATAATTTGATACATAAAAATGCATATTTCTTCTTCATTACACAAAAAATAAACTCTACAAATTCATTAAACTCTTGGTAAGCATACATGGGTTGGGTTTATGAGCTAACCTGTTTTCTCTTGCAATTGACCTTGTTTCTCTCAAATGTATAATCTTTCATAGCAAGGCAAGAATTCACGTTACTGTGGTGTCTTCTCTCCTCCTTTTCTTACTAATTTCTCTAATTCACCACAAATTAAATATTTCCTTCTTCCCTATCTATCACATCTTCCTACCCTTAATTTTTCTCTTCTTAATTACCATGGTACATCTTATCTCTTCAAATGCAAAAGATAAAATATAATCGCATTGGAGGGAATGAAAGCCTATTATATGAAGTCTCCTCTTCTTACTAATTATTTTTCTCCTACACAATAATAGGCAATATCCAACACCCCTATGTTGACTTTGTTGTTGGATAGAGAATGAACTCCCCTTTTATGATCTCTTCCTTTATTTTCATGTGTCATTTTTTTTGTTCATGTCTTAACATTGTCTCCTATATCATGTGGCCTTCTCTTCCTCTTTCATTTTTTTGTGACTATCCCAAGTTAGGTGACTATATTACTTATTGAGTTTTTGATCTCTCAACTATGCACCTACCTTTTTATTATTTCTTCTTTTGTGTGCACCCTTACTTTATTCAATATTATTTTCCCTCTCAAATTGTTCCTAATTTTTTTCTCAAAATCTATATGGGCACCAAAATTAACATATTAATTGCTGGGAGTGATGAAGTACCAAGTTGAGTTGTTATAAATCTACTCAAATCCTCTTCTCTAAGTTGGATATCCATTAAATTTTGTTTTGCTCATGATGCCCCTATTGCTATTTTGTTTCCTAGGGTAAAAGGTAGGATTCCATTTTATATAACCAAGTATTTAATTCCAGGGAACTCTCCTTAAAAATTAACGGGACTATCCATTAAGATGAAGTTATCCCTAGCTTAACTAGTTAAACTATGCAATCAATTGTATACTTAAGTACTTATAAACTAACAAATATAAAGCATTCCCTCCTAGTGCATAATTTTTTTTATTTCAAATTGGTATGGTAGTAGAATTCAAGAATTAGGGACTTCATTCCTCTCTTGAAAGGTTTTTCTTTTAAAATCTTGGCAAGGTTTTACAACTGTGAATTCTTGGCTTTACAAGAATCGCATAGTGGCAAATGAGATGTTATAACAAGGGGATTGGTGATATTCCATGTGTAGTTAGTTAAAGAAGTTTTTGTAGGTCATTTTTAAGGAGAAACAAATATAATCTTACCATGTCCAAGCTACAAAGAAAATCCAAAGACTAAGGGGAAAAGAGGAAAGGAGAGAAGAAAAAAGGGAACAAGAAAGAGGAATTTTTTTTATTTACAAGAATAAACATTATCAAATATAAAATTTCCCTATGAACATAAGATTAACAAATTATTTCATTGTCCATTTTACCACAACATATGACATACCTAATTTGTGAGTTTGAGTAAATCATATATTTCATTATCATAATTACAATATAGACAACAAAAGGAACCGTTTTCATATTACATTAGTAGATAATAACCCATGGAATTCACAAATAAACATTAACTAAGGTCAAATGGAATATGTTCATAAAGAACATCAATACATAATATTTTTTTATTCTTACACATTTTAGGAGTCTTAGATTGAGCTACAAGTTCTATCCTACCAGTTACATATGTACCTGGGAAGAAGTTTCCCTTCATTTCTTATTGATATTTTTACGTTTATCACATCTATTTTATTGTATGTACATTCTTCATTACATGCATAACTAGTTCCCTGGATTTGGCGCAGATTACCCTACTAGAACATACATGTTGACCATATTAGTTACATCATGTATTCAATTGGCCTAGTACATAGATGCAATCATTTTAATGTATAGGACCACATATACAGTCTACCATGTTTAACAAATTCATGTAGATGGACTATCCTCAATTGTAGTCCTAATTAGTCATATCATCTATTTGGAAATAGCATTGGGAAAGCCATATCAAGTAATCCATCCAAGACATATCATTCATTGGAGATTCTCCAATACTTGGCCAATCAATTAGTGATCCTAGATCTACATCAAGGTTATTTGAACAAGCATGAATTAGTTCCATGTCTCTTAAGGATTTTTTGTTTGGAGGCCATTGATGTCATGTTATAAAAAAAAATTCTTACTCCATCTCTATTTTTTGATCCACAAATATATATTTATTTGCATCATAATCAAACTCTATATGGACAAAGTTCAATTGGTCATAAATATTTTCATTTGAATTGGATGTAAGTCAATTAAGAATATTTTCATCAATTTGAAAATCTCTATAACAATTTTCATGTTCTTTTTAAATATTTAAGTGCTTTGTATACTCTCATCTATTGATTGTAAAATTATAATTTATTCCACATCAACCCATTTTTCAAACAATAATAATAGGTAAATCCTTCATTTGGTATGGAATAACATTAGTTTTTTGTTTTACTTCTCGTGGAACTATGACATGTCCTTTTTATTCATATTGACCTCTAGTTGCATGCAACTTAAAATATTGGGCTGAGACATGGTATCAATATTTTCTCAACTTATGTTAAGTCTTCATGTTTTGGTGGTTTTTGACTAGGATCCATGGTATTTAATGTTGAAAATTAGTGTCCATTCTTCTCTTGTCAACATCTATTACAAATAGGACCTTCAAGCGTCAAAGAAACCTTTCTTCATAAATATAAAACATTTTGGATTAAACTTATTTATGCATTCCATATCAAAATAATATATTTGAAGTTTTCAAATCAATCTCAACATTTTTATTGTGATTAAGTGCACCTTCATTTCTTTCCTTTTTTTTTCTTTAGAATTAAGCTCACCATTAAAATGAAATTGATTATTTCTTTGAACTAATTCACATTTATGTTCTTTTAGTTGTCTTTTTTGTCTCAGTGATTGAACTTAATGCATTTCTCTTTGCAATCTTCTTCTTGATCTATATTTTTTCTATTGAGATGTTTGTAGAGAATTTGTTATCATCTCATCTCCATGTTGTCTCATTTTTGCATCGATCTCTTCAACTATCGTATCTTCCCTACATTTAACAAATATTTCTCATCATTTTTGTTTCAACAATTTATTACTTTCTCTCTTTGCACATTTGTCATTTGTTCACAGTGTTCTCTTATATAGTTTAAAGTATATTCTTGATATTATCTTTGTTGCTCTTCATTTTCAAAAGTTAACTTTGGATGAAGCATACCTACAAATTTTGAATCAACTGTATTAATTAACTTACAATTAAATGTATAAATAATTAAAAATAAAATTTTACCTAATATCGACTAATAAGTAAATGTTAATTGGTAGAATATTAATTATGGCATCTATAAAAAAAGAAAAGTTTTTGTATATAATAAAAAAATATTTATTTAGATAGACATATTTAAGATTTTTTTTTTTTCTAAACTATCAATCATAAGGTTGTCAAATTTATTATGTTAGTGGTTGAATACTTTATATTTATTAAAATTATAAATTTCCTCACCACTACTTTATATATCTATCTATATATTGTATATTTTAAAATTTATTAATTGGACACAATAAAGTTTTCAAATTGACTATGTTAGAGTTGGAATACTTTATATTTATTAAAACGATAGAGTTTCTAACCACTTCTTTATATCTTTCTATATATATATATATATATTTTATAATTCAAAATTAATTATTAATAGATGAGATAAATATAACATAATAAACAATGTGAGTAAAATAAATAGCTCTTAAAGTAAAAAATATATTT
>VDFB02056946.1:0-17807 GCA_007258455.2 Sequoia sempervirens
GTCACAAGTCATATCGAGCTCCAAAGAATAGTCGGAAAGACTTACATCTTTCGCCGAGAGAACATACCGAACTCCAAGACTTACCCCGAAGGCTTCAACATAAAGCACTATCGGTGAGACATGTTACTTTCGCTAAGACATCACACTGAGCTCTAAGACTTACCCTGAAGTGTTCATCCATCACCAAAAGTTATATCGAAGATCCCTTATCATCGACGAGACTTACATTCTTCACTGGGACTTCTTCCCGAACCATTTGGGTTACCTTGATAGCCATCGGCTATCGGCAAGACATCCTTCAATCGCTAAGACATCTCTCCGAAAGCCTTTGTGTTACATCAATGAACAACATTTGAACCTCCATCGGTGAGACCTTTGCACATCGGTAAGACTTTTTACCGATAGACTATAAGCTACACTGAAGACCACAACATGTAACATACTATCAGTGAGACTCTAAAAATTCACTGGGACTTCTCACCGAGCTGCTATAAGCTACCTCAAAGCCCGTGGTTGCCATGAGTCTCCCTGATACATGATTGAATGGCCTATCGGCTAGAGGTCATACTGAACACTCCTTGTCACAATGATAGCTCCACAGTGAAAGCATTCGGCAAGATAGAAACAAGGTCACAACGACCTGTTCAAATCATGATGTTTGAAACTATTAGTCGGCTAGACATGATAGATGTCATACCAACTTTGCTCCAATGGAGGTTTTAGCCTGTATTGATTGAGGCACATATTTCCAACAAAAGTTCCCCGTGTATGGATTTAAAATGTTCAAGTCTAATATATTTATGTTTGGGATGTATTGTTCTTGTGAACCAATGTTGTGATGAGAAATACTCATTCTTGGATTTTTTGATTGGATATTGGTGTTTTGGAATCCTAGGTTCATGCCTTGTTTTAACACCTATACCTGTTGGATTTTGCACATTGTGTAATGGGTTGATGTATTGATTTATGAAACTTGTTTTGTTGGTTTAGGTCACTCATAATAGATAAACATTGGTTTTGTTCCATGTTTTTTAATTTTTATCTTGTTGCAAAAATGGACCTCTAAGGTGTTTAGGACTAATGATGAGTAGATTATGAAAGGGATGAGTGATATGGATGATGAACTTTGTAAACTTTGGACAACACTTTAGACTAAAGGTTTGATGTTTGATGTTTTGAATGAAGATGCTAATGAACTTGTGAATCTAAAGGTGGTATTTTGACCTTTAGGATAGACTTGTTAAAAGGATGGTGGCTAACTTAACTAAATGTATGAAAAGGATTCATTTACACACATATAGCTAAGCTTAGGATTTATTAATGATAACCTTAGTCTAGAATGTTGATGTGTCCAAATTTTGAAAGTTTTTTGTGAGGTGAGATGTCAAATGTCTTGAGATGGATTGGATGATTGATCCTAACATTTTGATATTTTAAGAGGGACTCTATTTACAAGATCAAGGTATTGAAAAACATGCTTTACCCTTGAAGTGATAAACCTAAGAACTCAATGTTTGGATGTTAGAACTTTGATATAATGTTTTGGTATACATTTCCACGTTTTCTATTTGTTTCTTTGGAGGCCTATATATTTGAAAATGAACCCAAGGTGTACATGCCTGGTGGGTCCAATTGATTTAATCTTTGATTAATGAAATTTCTTTTTACCACACCAAAATTTCTTGATTAAGTTCAAACTAAAAATGTCTACGACATGGAAAAATGTTTCCCATAAAAGATTGATATTGTGGAAATCGAAGATCTAAGCCATAGGTCCCTAGGTTAACTTTGATATATGTGAGTAGAGATATGATCAAATATATTGGGAAACCACTAATACATTATTTTTAAAAAAAAGATATAGTTAGAGGTATGCCACAATATATTGTCCTTGAAGTGCACTCACAAAATAATCAAAGGGTTTGAAATTTGAAGAACATGTTGATGTTTGTTTAAGTTGTTTTGAAGCCAAGCAATGTATTTACTGACTCAACTGGTATGGGAGATATTTTGTAAGTCTTCTTCCACAAGACTTACTAGCTTGGCTCAAAAAAATTAGTCACTTTACAATCTAGGAGTGGATACACACTAAAATTTTACACAAGCATGGCAAGCACATAATACACTCATTCTTTTTAAATCCTCAAAGGAAATGATGAATTAATTTTAATAACACCAAACTGAAGTATGAATTTTTGTTGTTCAATTTTAAACCAACATTGCAATGGTGAGGATGATTTGGTTCATTTTTAGTCAACTTTGAAGATCATAGCATTATTTATAAATTTTAAACCTAATTGAAAGCTAGTTGTCCTAAAACATGAAATAAAGTAGAATATGATGGATTAAAATAAAGATCAAATGATATTTTTGTCCTTCACTTCAAGATTTTATGCTTCTCCCCAAACCTACAAAATCAATTATCCTTACCAAAAAAATAGAAGTTAGTAAATGATCAGAGAGTATATTAAAATGAAAGTTTAAAGCAAACATGAAAATTTAACTCTCTATTTTACCTTGTAATAGCATCATTGTGCAGACAATTACATTTCTCTAGTTCAAAACAAAGACATCGCTATATGACAAAAGCATCTCTTTGGTGAACTTTTGGGCATTGCTCTATTAGAAACTAGAGAGGTCAATTGCGTTGAAGTTTTGACAAATGTGTCACTTTTAATGGTGTCACTCTAGTGAACCTATAACCACAAAAAAATAGAAAGGTCAATAGTGTCAATATATCAAAAGTGTTTCTATAATAAAATGACAAAGGTGTGCCAATGAAAACAATAGTGGCACCATATTTCAATAGTTTTGTGATTTACGAAGGTGTCACTCTAGTAAAAGGACAATAGTGTCACAATGTAAATGATAGCATCATTGTTTGCAATAGTGTCACCATGCACTAAAAAAAGCATCGTCGAGCCTTGTAACCTACAAATCATAGAATAATCAAGAAAAATTCATCAATTTTGGTTAGTTCATCCCTCCTAGTGATAAAATGTGAGCATGATCATAACCGAAGCTAAAATTGCAAGATCTACATGAAACAAACAAAGATTTAGCTACTTAAGTCAAGCTCCCAATGAAATACTTGAAAATATCAAATGAAGAAGCCATTTAAACATAAACAATCAAGAAATGCATAAAGGAAACTAGTTAAATGCCTCAAACCTCATCCCATTAGGGGATTAGTGTTGCATTGATGTGGAATTTTAATGCTTTCCCAACCCCTTAGTTGAAACAAGCTTCTAAACAAATTCCATTGATGAATATTCATGAAAATGGATGTAAACTAAGCTAAAATGATGCTAATGGATGAAAGTGAGTATGCAAATGTGTAGCATAACTTTGCTAAAATGGAAATGGATCCATTTCTCATAGAAATTAGGAGTATTTATAGGAGAAATGGTTGAATCAATCATTAGGACTGATTTGATCAATCAATGGATGAGAAGCAATGAGAGGTGAAGGCATGGATCAAGGATTCTCATCAATGGATGAGAATGCAAGTTGATAAGGATCAAGGATTTAATCAATGGCTCTCATTGATTCAAAGAAACACACTTCCTAAAATTATAAATTTGTTAGGAAGTTTGTTACAAGAATATTCCATTTTGGAAGAGTTCAAATGGAGGAATATTCTAGCGGAATATTCCCTTGCAAGTGGGAGGGTGAGAGAATTAGCCATTTAGGTAATTAAAACAATCTTTTAATTGTGTAAGATGGAGGAAATCAGGATTATCATTAAATAATTAACTTATTTAATGAAGGGGAGTTAATTACATTTAACTAAATAATAAATATTATATAATTAAATGAGAAGACATAAGAAATTTAATTAAATAATTCACATTACCTAATTAAATAAGATGAAAGTTAGCATGAAAGGGGATGAATTAGTGAAATAACATTGATTATTTGATTAATAGGAGAAAGTGATAAATTTAATTAAAAAATGAAGATTATTTAATTATATGGTCAAAAAGAGGTGATTCGGGATGAAAATGGTGTTAGTAATCAAATTCAAATGCATAGTGTCGATCAAGATAATTTTAAGTGTCTACAAGCACCATCCCTAGCAATGGTGTGAAAAATGAAGATAATTCCCTTAATGTCTAACTAACTAGTGTAACTAATAATACACATGACTTAATGGACTTGAATATCCTTCTAAGAAGTTCATCATTAAAAAGGGGGCTTCATTCAATTGTTAACTAGGGAGTCGTAGACTTAGATGATACAAGCATTGTATGTGATTTTAGGAATCCTAACTTAATCAATTGAGTACAAATAATTGTAAGAATAATTCAAAGTAACTTCTACTTAAAGAAATAGAGTAAATAATCTAATTACTTATTATTTCTATGGGTACCTATTACTTCCATGGGATGTAACTGATTAATCCTCTGCTACAATGGATACTTATCCTAACTTAATCATTGAACTTAATACAAAATAAAGCATTAAATTGGAAACATTAAGGTAACAATGATCTAGAATATAAATTAAGAATCAAAATTCAAAACTTCAATGCATAGTCTAACCAACTAATTCTTATGGGGAATCAACAATACCTCAAGTGGACCTTGCCTCAGTATTGCATTCCACAGTATCTTCAATTAACTCAAAAAATTTATAATAGGAGAAATTTTCTTTATTGTATTATATTAGATATCAAAACATAATATAGAAATCACTATTGAATCTAATTTCTACAAAGATCTAGAATATCTTCCTAACTACTTCAGTATCTCAATAGGACACCTTCTTAAATAGGGCTTCTTAGAGTCCAATTATTATCAAACTATAAACAAACTATTTGACAAACATCAACACTTACAGGAATATAGGAAGAGGAATTAAGTCTTTAAATCTTAACAAAAACAACTAAATATTGGAAGTGAGAGTGTAGAAATCAAAGAAGGATTCTAAATCTTTTAAGAAATCTTTTATAATATAGGAACAGGTTGGACAGAGCATCCTTATCATAACTATCATTCCTTATTACAACATACGTCTTCCTCTTTCAGGTTTATTCGGCGAAAGGAATGCCACATGGATAGTTTTGTCCATACCTCCCAACCGTCATTTTTATCCCATTTAGGAAAAAATGTTGATGTTGTATTCAATTGACTCCTTCCTTGTATTGAACCTTTAACTCTTTGATGTGAGTTAGAAATCCTTTTGTTGTGGGTTGACAAGTCTTTATGCTGCAAGGATTAGTTTTATTTCTAAAGGAATATTTCAATAGTTAATAACTATAATTAATCAAGAAATTCTACTAAAATTATAGACATATGAAATCCATGAATACATTCATTAATACCACATACATAGTCTTTAAGTGCTATGAAATACTTAAAGGTATATAAAAGGTCTTGGCAATGTCTTTACAACGTAGCAAAAATAAGATAGAAAACATGAAATTGTAACAAGAAACTAGTCAATTATATCTTTGGAATATAAATTGCTTCAAAATTAAATGGTATGGGTGCCTTAGGATGGATTATTTGGATAGTTCATGGAGTGATGAAGGTAACATATTCAAAGAGATTCAAGGATGTATGCAGTTTTTTATCCTAATTATGGATTGTAAAGGATGGATTGGTAGGATTCGGGTTGTAAAGACCCAAAATGGATGGGAAAGAAGAAGGACTTGATTTTCAAACATAAGCACCCAAAATAGATTCAGTAGATGAATGAGGGATAGTGGTGTTCCTTTTGGATTGGTATGATGGAGGAGGCAAGATAATGATAAATATCTTGTAGGAGTAATGGGAAGCACCTATTGTGGGTTTGAAGAGATCCTTCTTAGGATGCACAAAGGTTGTACCAATATTTTTAGATTGTGTTCCTTGATATTTGTAACCAAGGTCCTAAGATCATGCATTTTTTATGACATGGACAAGATCCAAGATATTTTTCTTACAAAGGCCTAAGCCTTTACCTTGATAGTTCATGTTTTACAGGATTTTGTTTATTATGGAAAAAAAGAAACAAATCCATTTTGAGATGGATAGAGATCGGTGGTGGATAATTATTATTTTTATAAAATGAGAGAACCGCCACAAGTAAATGTAATGGGACCTAGGTGATAGGGTGATGATTTTGTGATGATTTTAATAAGAGGTGGTTCGAGATAATGAAAGGGATTACGTGGGATGTTAGAATCTTTATTTGGATGGAGAGGTATTTTTTCATGATTTGGAACAAGATATTGACATAGTTAAATTATCTTGGATGGTCTAATAAGGGAGGAATGTTTAAGATGGCCCTTTTGGATAAACTCGGATTGGGTAGATAGAGGAATGTGAGATTTATGGTTTTCACTAGATTGGGATTGTATTTTCTCAATAGGTTTGGTGGTGTTATGATTTTGGATGGTAAATTGAGGTTTTGGGTGGATGATTGGCTTGTTAATGATGAAATTAAATGGTTTTGGATTAGTGGGGTGGAATGGCCCAAAAAATTTGTGATTTTAATATTTCTTAATATCATTTACTAAGTGTGAATGATGATCTGCACCAAGCTAAACAAAGACAACACAAACAAGGTTAGTCATTCAAATTATCACAAACATCATTCCCTATGAGATCTTGATCATACTAAATGATGAAACATGAAAAAAGCACAAAAAAAGAAAATGAAAGCATGTAAACACACAAAATAGATCAAACCCCATCCCATAGGGGGATTGGTGTCTCTTTGATGTGGAAAGTGGCCCTTTCCCAATCCCTTTGATAATCTTGATGATTGAAGATGATTCCAAGTATGGAATTGATGCCAAATGATGAAACTATGCTTGAAAATGATGGAAATGGTGATAGCTATGGAGTGAAATGCCAATAATGGTAATGCATGAAGTATTGGATCCATATTATGAAAAGGATGCCTCTATTTATAGAATCTAAGTGTTGAAGAATGAGAGGATTTGATGAATGTAGGATAAATTGAGTGCCAATGAGAATGTGCCAAGTGTCACAATTCTATTAGAGGAAGTTGGAGCACATTTTGGGAAATGTTTGAGTGGAGGAGGAAGGAAGAGAATTAAATGTTGTTGGTTGAGAATTTGAAACTGGTGTAAGAAGAATTGAATGAGATTTGAGAGGATGTAAGAAGATTTGAAAGGTTGTAAGAGAATTTATTGTAGATGTAAGAGGATGTGATAGGTTTTCAAAAACCTTTGGAGGGAAATTGAATGAGAGGTTGTTGAGAGGAATATTCCTTGGAATATGCCTTGGTGAGGATAATTGAGGTAATTAGATAATTAATAGAAGAAATTGATTTTATGTGCAACCTAGTTAATTGACCATGGTTGATTTAACTCTTGAGGAGTTAAAAGCTGAAGGATTTGATAATGATGATTAGAAAGTTGATTTAGGATTAATTAATCCAGAATTAATTAATTGGAGTGAATTACGAGATGTGACATTTGATTTGATTGATTTTTAATCAAATGAGAGGATTAAGAGAGGATTTAATTAAATGATTTGATTTAATTAAATAAGATGAACAATTAGTTAGAAGAAGGGTGAATTAATCAATAAAGTTAATTATTTGATTAATAGAAATTTGTTGAATTTAATTAAATAATGTTGATTATTTAATTAAATGATGAATTTGAAGTGATTTAGGAAGAAATAGTGTTAGTTGATCAAAATTAGATGTCTAGTATCAAGCAAGACTTTTTGGTGTCTACACTAAGAGTCGGAGAAAAATTTGAAAAGAATGATTTGGATGGTTATATTTGTGGATTGGTGGATAATGGGATAAGGATTTTGGCAATGTGCAAAGGAAATGGGAACTTCATATAAAGATGGAGGTTGAGATATGGATGGGAGATTAAATGGATTTTCATTTTTAAAGGTGTCAAAAGGGTTGTTAGTAGACATTTATTTAAGATTGATGGGGTTGTTTATATCTAATTATTGGTCAAAAGGTATTTTATTATTCATGGATGAGTGGTGGAAGCTTGTGGAGGGATATCTTGCAATTATGACATCAAAGGGATCAATTTCATATTCATATTGATAAAAAAATATCATCACAATCAATTTAAAATGGATTCTTTGGATGGTTGTGATGAGGGGAATCATCAAAATAAAGTGGATTCATGATTTTGGATTAGTGTTATGAAATAAATTGCACAATAGAAGAATATAATAGGAATATGCTGCAAATACTTGATAATAACATGCCACTTTGATGAGGCAACCTCGTAATCCACTTTGAGGGGGATACCTCCAATAGTCAGCAAAATAATCAACATGATGATAATAACCTACATATTCCTCATATATATACCATACTTATGCCTAGGATATCACCTAGGCTAACCTAGATAACCCTACATAAGCCTTAGTTTGACCTAAATAACTAAATAAAAAATATAATAATGATAATATGACTTAATTAAGAGTTAAGGTAGCCACTACTCATAACACTATACACACTATAGGGTGAGGGCATAATATTTCCCTACTCATTACAAAAGAATTTATATCCTCAATGCTAACTTTTTCTTCTTCATCATCTCATTTGTTACTTACACTTCTACTACTACTTATTCTTCTTCTTATTGGTATTGATCTTATCTTTCTCTTGTTATTTTTTTGTTTTTTCTCTTTATTTCATCTTGCTCTTACTCCTGTTCTTGTTCTTGCTTTTGTTATTTTTCTTTCTATTTATTTGTTTGTGGTTACTTTTTGTTGTGAAGAAGTTATATAAAGATAATTTTGCAATAAATCGCATGAATGAAGTAAAAATACTTTGAAACTTTTCTATAACTTACCAAGGCCTAGGTTTCACTTTCCCAAAAAAATCTCCCAAAAATTAGGCGTTTTGCAAACTTGAGAGATAATTTCTGGAAAACCTAAATCTACAATAAATAACTTAACTATTCTCCAATTTCTCTAGAATTTGTACTTTAGGATCCTCTCTTATTGTTTCAAAAACACACTAAAATTTAGGAATAAATTCATCAAGATTTGAAAGATATGTGATTTCTAAATAAATTGGAAGAAACCCTAATTATACAATAAATCTCTTAATTCTGCTAAATGAAATCTAGATTGTAATTGATTTCAAAACTTTACATAAGACTTGTGGGAGGTTGGGTGGGAGTCTTACCACATAATGATGTGGTAAGACTGGGTTGTAATAGTTTGTGTTTCCAATGATGTCAATGGAAGCTAGATAAAGGGTTGGCAATTGTGGAAAGGTCGAAGTGATGTTTAAATAAGGTCATTGGTTCTTGTGCTATCTCCACCGTTATTTCTAGAAGATTTTAATGGTTCGTACCTACAGTTGATTAGGGTTGATATGACATGTTTCCCCACTAGTTTTTTAACATGAGTTTCAATCACATCTTTGGTCAGGTGGCAACACATTAGGACTTTTTGGGAGGCATGCAAGATTTTGTACAATGTTGTAAGTGTGGGAAAGGCATGGAATTTTGAGCATTATTAATACCAAAGGGTTCCAAGGTTTGGTTTGTCTTTGTTTCATTTTCATGTTTCTAGCTTTGGTTGAGGCAATGGAAAAAAGGTTTAAATTCACCATTCATATGCTTGACGATACGCTCATTCCCATGGGGCTCGACACTCCAATACATTTGGACTATCACATCTAGAAAATTGTGTTCAAAGGTATAACCGACCAGCAATTAAAGCGAATAATTCTCAACATCAACTATCATATGGTGGTGATGGTCAAAATGATTCTAGGTAAGGGACATTTGGCAAACTGTGAGACCTTCTAGGTTAAGACCCATACTGTCCCCCACTTTCTTGCATCCATTCTTGATGTTTGAACACCAAAGGTGAAGGGAAAGGCACCGATATGTAAATTTTTAAAGGAGGAGTTGTTGGGTAGGTTGGATGAAGTCTTGCAAGCGACAATTCCTGGCTCTGGCACTCCTCATCCTTGTGACCTATCATTGATGAAGGTTCCTAGTGAAGTCATCAAAATCTATCCTCTGCTACTAGAGTTAAAGGGAATGGCTTTGATCAAGCATCATCAACTGGCATCCTATAGGATAAATTTCCTCAAGAAGGCATTACAACTAGTGCATGTGAGTGATTTTGATTGGATCTCTGGGTTTTATGAATTTGTAAAAATGAATAGGTTTTAGGTATGTCAGTAAGTAGGTTATGTATTTTTTGGGAAAAAATATATAGTATAGTTTATACGTGGTTCATTGCCCTTTTAATCTATAAGGGATTTTTGGGTGGGAACCTATTATAGTATAGGTTATAGTTTGATGGTGGCTAGTATGGTCATAGAAGGCTAGTGTTTGGTCTATTTTCTATGTAGTCAAGTTGGTTGGTTTGGCACTCTAAGGAAAGGGTTTCTTGCAATTTTATAACTGTAATGGTGATGGGTTATCTTTCTCTCCTACATTGCAGATGGTTGTACTTATCTTTTTATCAATAGAAATTATCTTACGTACCAAAAAAAATTAAATTAGACTTCATTGAAATAATTCCCTACCAAGTAGTCTTCAATGAAAAATTAAATGGAGCATTGTGGATTCTGGGAGGCTAGTAATGAACAATTTTAAAATTTCAAATCTATAGAAGGACAACGGTCTGGTAGAGGTTTTGAAGGAAATTGACATCAAAAAAATAACATTGAATATTCCTTCCAAGGTGACAATCATCAGAGGAATAGTCATGCACACTACCAAAGTGTGGGAAATGCACCTGTCAAAATCTCATCAAGTACAAGTAGAGGCCCAACTACTTTTCCTAATAATATTCCTCTCCCAAAATCTATTCTTCCTAAACCTACTAAGAAAAACTGGAAAAGGTTTAGGGAAAAAACCATGTGAGAAGATTTAGGGAAAAAATAACATACTTCTCAAAAACTACAAACAGTGACAACTCAAAAGCAAGAAAGGGTTCCAAGGAAAAGTAACAATGAATTCAAACAAAAGGATCTACTTTTGGAACCATTGAGCACTAATGGAAAATCTAGAGATTCTATCATTAATGTTACTTTTTCTAAAGACACTCTTAACACCAGATTCAAGATATTTGGCAAAGGGATTTGATTTATAAATTTTGGAATTTAACCCTGAATAATCTCTTTTTCTAGAATAGTTTTAGGATCAATGGGAAATACTAAATGAAGTATTTTATATAGACCAAGGTAAGGGGTTTTTAATTTATTTTTTCTCTAATAAGGATCACAGAGACGAGGTGTATAAAATTAAATCCTAGATTCTAGAAGGGTTAGGTTTATATATTTAATCCTAGAACCTAAATTTTAATCCCTCTACTGTGGCAATAAGATTTATTCCCTTTTAGATTCAATCGCATTCATTACCTTTGGAATACAAGGAACTAGATATCCTCAAGATTTTGGGAAACCAAATGGGGGATTTTCTAAAACATGACAAAACCTTCTTTGAAAATCCTACATACCTAGTTAGGTTATGTGTCCTTTTGGATGCAATGACGGAGCTCCTTCTAGATCCATTCCAAAAAAAAATATGGACTCAACCCATCTTTTTGGAAGGCCATAAATTTGTATGCTTAACATGCCCTTTTTTTAGGTCATTTTAGTAAAGACTATTGAAACACCAAGGGAATTATTGAGTACAATAATGAAGACCTGAGTCCATTTGGAAAGGATGGAGCCATAACCCCCTCTACTACAAATTTGAGAAATTCAAATATTTCATTTAATCAAGATGTTCTCCTTTTTCTTGAGATAAACATCATGATGGTAATCCATAAAGAAAATTCTTCAAGGTTTTGTGAGGGTTCAAAATCCAACCTAGCTTCTGAGAATTTTCAAGCTCCCAAAAGTAAAAAATGTGATCATACTTTGCAGTAGTGATAGGTCCAAAAATCGCAAAGGAAAAATATTTGAATCTTGACAATGAGGCCTCAATGATTCAAGGTAAATCAAATGATAATAGCCAAAAATCGGTGGTTCAAGCTATTAAAAAAAATGAAACCCTTCAAATGGAAGAACTTGGCAATCATTAGTCATATACAAATGCTCACCAACCTATACAAGCAAGCATCCAACAATTAAATATTGAAGAATTGGGGTAAAGGAAAACATATCATCCTCTATATCAGTCCCCTCACAAAAAGAATGTTTACATTCTCAAATGAAGCAAATAGACCAGCTTGTTTCAAATTAGGGATTAGATTATATAGTATTTGTAGACACTTAAATAGTCTTGATTGATATTACGCATCTAAATATGATTATTGATATCATTTCATCCTAAATCACCTTTGACTAACTATTTAATTAAATAATCTATATTGTTTAATTAAATTCATTATTTTCTCCTATTAATCAAATGATTAATTTTATTAGATTAATTAACCCCTTTCTTACTAATTTTTATCCCATTTAATTGAATAATGCAAATCATTTAATTAAAACACCTATGTCTTTTCATTTGATTGAATAAATCTAATTATTTAATTAAAATGCAATTCTTCTAAAATCCCTAACCCACCTAAGATTAATTAATTTTAGATTAATTAACCTTAAATCACCTACTAATTCTCATTAGCCAATTCTCTAGCTTTTAACCCCAGAGGGTTAAATAAATCTATGGTCTATTAACCCCACTTGCACAAGTAATTAATTTTCACAAGTTAATTATATGACTATTTTCCTCACAAAAGGATATTCTCATGGAATATTCCTCACCTCTTTGACTTTCCCTCTCAAACTTTAAAAGCTCTTGCAAAGGCTTTTAATACCTCTTACACAGGCATTCAATAGGCTCTTACAAGCCATTTTGTCTCTTACAAGGGCATTTACATCTCTTACATACCCTTACATTCTCATCCACATTCCTTAAATTATTCCAACCATATGTCTTAACTCCCTCTTACATCTCTCTTCCCAAGATGTGCACACTCTTGTGTGAGGCATATATCCCTATTGCTTCTCTTAGCCTTGTGACACTTGTCACAAGGCTAATTATCCTCCATTTAGTCCCACATTGCTTAGTTTTCACCTTTCTTCTAACCCTTGTTTTTTATAAATAGAAGGCCCTTCTATTGGAAATGGATCCAACTTTTTTATGCAAAGTCACTATACCTATTTTCATCAACATCTACATGCATTTTCATCTTTTGAGCTTGAATCTACTATCTTATTGCATCAAATCCATTACTTTGCATACAAATCTTGAAGCTTGTCCACAAGGGATTGGGAAAGGGCTATATTCCACATCAATTTGGCACCAAACCCCTATGGGATGAGGTTTGGAGTACTAAAATAGGATTTCATGCTTATATTTCATGTTGTTTCATGCTTTAATATAGTTTGTCTTCATTTCTTTGTATATTCAAGCATCTCATAGGGAATGTGGTTTAACCTACTAATGTGACAAATTCTTGTGTGTTTTATTCATGTTTAGCCCAGGTTTATCTCACATTCACAATTTGGTGCTAGAAGGAGGACATAAATAACTTTATTTGATGAATTTCTCTTGAGTTTCCATGAGTTGCAGGTTCATGGGATGCAGTGATTCTTTTTTTCACCAGGGTGATGCTATTGATTTTTCGCTCTTGTAATGCTATTGATATAGCAATGCTATTGACATCACTGGTTTCTACAAAGTGACACTATCACATTTCACAAGAGCAATGCATTTGACTTTCAACGACACATTTGATAGGTTTAAAGTGACACTATTACAAAATAGTGATACTTTTGCAAGTAAAACAAAGAGTCAACTTTTCATGTGTTCTTTATATTTTTTAGTTTCATCCAATCTTTGGTTATTTACTGAATTTTTGTTTTCTTGTGAGGCTAATTGATTTTGTAGATTTTTACCTCAACTTTGTGAGGTCATAAATTTCTACTCACTGCTCGGAATTTGAATTTGTTTGAACCATTGGGAAGGTCTCCAAGAGTAATAACTCAATCCCTAGTTCCTATGACAACTAATTTTTAGGGACTGACGCAAGTTTCAATCCCAAATTTTTCTTCTAAGGCCTCTGAAAACATAATTTACTAGAACCTAGAAAATATCGAAAAAAATTGAAAATATGGATTTTTTTGATTTTTCTTAGTTCTAGTTATTGAAAAATTGTTTTAACTCTTGTGAGATAATTATAACCCATCATATGTTTTTTTTCTTCATGTTTTAGGACCACTAAATTTCCATTGGGTTTTAAAACTTACAATTTTAGGACCACTAAGTTTCCATTAGGTTTTAAAACTTGCAATTTTAGGACACTAGTTTTCAATTGGGCTCTAAAACTAACCATTGCAATGTGGTTTTCAAATTTGGCTTAAAATTGAACCCTTCATTTATGATTCATTGCAATATTGGTTAAAATTGAACAAAACAACTTCACATCTAGTTTAGTGCTTAAAAATAATTCATCATTGCTTTGAAGGATTAAAAAGAACTAGTGACTTGTGTGAGTAATCTTTCTTGGTAGATATCTAGTGCATATCCTCTCACCTTGTGCTTTGTGTGATCTTGGGTGAAGAGAAACACTCTTGATTTACAAAACTTTCTTTTTTTGATTCACCCTTAAGAGAGAACCTACTAGGAAATAAATCTTGTAATGAAGAACTCCTAGCGATTCTTGCAAGCACATTTATTGGTGGGATATATTAAAGGTTGTGAAATTGTAATGAAAGTAGCTTCAATACTAGGTGACAACATATTGCACCTAATCCATCTCTAAAAGTGGAAGGGAATGGTTAAAGAGCCTTAAGTGGCTAGCAGATGGTAGTGTAGGTACAGTGTTCATAATTGTCATTAAAAGCCTTTGTGTAGAGGCCAACCTTTTTTTCCAAAATGTTCCTTGAGAATGGTGCATTGGAATTTACTTCCAAGAAGTTACTTACCAAGTCCAATTTTCAGTAGAGGCATAGAGTTTAAGAGTTCATTCTTAACATAACTCTACACTCCATAAAATTTCATGTAAAATCATCCTTTCAGGGCATGACGTAAGCCCATTTTCAAAGATATGTACCTTTCTTATAGGTTGTAAATATTGTATTTTGTGATCTATCAAAACACATTGCTTGGATTCAAAACAACAAAAATAAACATTAAATAATCATTGATATTTCAAACCCTTTAGATTTGGTGTGAATACCTTTGAAGAGGCCCAATATTTTTTCTTGTCCCTAAGGATATCTTATCTTTAGAGGCTTCTAAATATTTAGAATTATATCTTAATTCACACAATTCCAAAGTAAACCTAGGGAACTATAGCTTTAGCCTCTTGATTTCCACATGTTGAGCCTTGTGGGATAAAATATGTTCAAAGTTGTAGACATTTAGTTTGAAAACTTAAACAAGACATTAGATTTTGTAAAAAAAAATCATTAACCAAGATTAAATCAATTTAACCCCACGCAAAGTGCATGCTTATCTTTTGTTCAAAACATATGGTCTTCCAAGCAAATGATGATCTTTTTGGTTTGAAATACTCTTAGGGAAAAGCATGTTCTTCACTATCTTGGTCTTGTTAAAAAATTCCCTTTTAGGTTCATTTAGGATCAAATCAACCATTACATCCATCCAAAAACATTTATGATTTCCATCCCACAAAAAAATTTTGAACAATGGAAACATCAACATTCTAGACTTGGGTAAATCATTAAATCAAATCAAATCACTTGGTTTAGCTAGGTGTGTGTAAATACATCCCTTTTCATACATCTAGTTATATTAGCAATCGATTTTGAATAAATTTTTCCTAAGTTCACAAGTCTATCTTAGGGTTCATGAGTTCATTATAAATCCTCAAATCAAAACACCTAAACATCAAACCCTAAGTCTAGTGTTGTCCAACATTTCAAGGTTCATCATCCAAATTAGTCACCCTTTCATCCATCATCTCATCATTGGTCCTAAATTTCTTAGAGGTAAAAAAGGTCAAAACACAAGAAAAAAAATGGATTATAAACTCGATTCATACATCATGAGTGATCTAAATGAAACAAACTATCAAAGCCTAACAATACCAATTGATTATCAAAACTCACATTTATACAATTCACACATGGGATCATTATATCCTACAAACCTCAATGATACAACAAATGTGAGTAATTCCCAATCTAAATTTTGGAAGACCTTTCCCTATTGTAGATTTAAATCAAAGTCAAAACCCACAAATCTATCAACCAAATGATCAATACATGAGTCTTCAACAAAACAACATTATACCATCAAATCAATACATGAAAAATGTGAATATACCAAATAAAAACTTACCAAACATGAACATATCAAATCCACACATGGTGAACTATGGGATAGATACATTTGTGAATCACACCAATGTTGTTCAAAATCCAAACAATATATTGAAAACTCAATGTATTGATCCAAATCAATGTAACACCATCCAAAATCAAGGTTACTTACATCAAAGCAATGTGTTTCCCAACCACAACAATGTTCAATTCCAACCTATAATGCAAAATCTAAACATCATCCTGAATCAAAAAATCTTCCAAAATCAATTTATGCATGGTCCCATATAAATACAAGTGTATATTCCAAATATGCTTGACCAACAACCAAATAAACTATATCAAGGGTGTCAAAATAAAAATCAAGATCAAATTTTATGACAAAAAATTGCTTCACTTACCAAAATAGTTGATTCATTGGGCCAAGAGATGTCTCCACCCCAAAATCAACACAGTCCCCCATTGGTTAAACCCTGTCATCAAAACATTGAGTTATGTCAGCAACCACATTAAGAACAACATCTTCAATATCAAGAATTTGGATATCAAAATAAACAACCTCAACAAAAAGATCAATCACCACATCTCCAAGATCAATCACCACATGATCAATCTCAACAAGAAAAAATCTCACAAGATAACAAGCATGAATACACTCCTTTGGGAGATCCAATTGAATTAGCATTAAACAAGCTAGTTAATGGAAAAATCACCACTCTTCCAAAAATAAGTGCTTACCACTCTATCATAAACCTCTCTTGGAATAAGGGAAGAGCTTATTGTGAATATCATAGAGAAAACATTCAAAAAAAAATCAAACTATATTCAACTCAAAGATCTCATTCAAGACCTTGATCAAGGAAAAATAATTATTGAGGATAATGATCAAGGTTCGACCACTAATGATGGCAGTGATAATATCTCCACCATTATTATTGAAAACAATGATCAAGATCCATCCATCAATGAGCACCTTGAAGATGTTTCTACCTCATCCAGTGATAAAGTCAACATACATCAAGAGATACATTTTAGTCATGATCAAAACCCCTCAGCAATATCCAACAATGATCTATTTCAAGGAGTGTTAACATCATTTGATCTTATGGTTGAACACCTTGACAATATCTCCACTACATTTGTTGAGGACATAATTCGTGATCCATTCACCAATGATCATGTTTAGAATGTCTCTACATCACCTAATGAGTTAGAAGACATATCTCAAGAATTTATTCCAAAGCATGATCAACATCTTTCACCAAAGTCTAGCAATGGTCCTTTCCAAGACATATTGACATCCTTTGACCTCATGGTTGCAAATATTGAAGGAATCCTCAACTCAACACTTGATCCAAATACACTCAAAGATCAAGAGGATATTGAGCCACTTCCCATGCCTAATGAAGATATCCAAACCCTTTATAAGCAATCCATCCTTTTGAAATTGACCCATGTCAAGAACTTGATCCAAAGCACGCTTCAAAGTGTTGGATGTTGTGGTTGTGCCGCCGATATGTGGTTGTTTATTTATGTCAACACTATTGGCCTCAAGACATTAGAAGTTATATAATGCTTGAGGATTATTAAGAAAAATT
>VDFB02056947.1:0-39190 GCA_007258455.2 Sequoia sempervirens
ATTATTTTCATCTTCTTATTCTCTTTTCTTTCTCAATCCTCTATAGACCTACTATCATTTTATTTATCAGTTCCACTACAACTTTCTTTTCGTGTTCCCTCGACCACCTTTGGATTATCACATCCCCTCTCTTCCATTTTAGTATACTATTACACATTCATAGATTTGACCATTCCTAGACACACTTGGGATAGGAGAATACATGCACTATTTTATTTCTCTCTATCTATCTTGGCTTTCCATGAAGGTCAACATACCAAAATTGGGGGTTTGACTAAGGAGCACCCTTAAACAATCCCAACAATTTCTATTGTTTTGTATTTGTAGGTTTGGTAAATTTAGAATTTGAACTACATATTCTAAGAATTTTTGGCATGAATCATAGTGGCTAACAATGTGACATGAGAACATTCACATGATGCACTAAATTCCTTGATAGATACTTTTAGATTTCAACCTTAGGTTCCTCGTTGCCTCTATTTTTTTATTATCATAGTTAGGAAGTCACATATTTTTTTCTAATAATTCCTTTGAGCATCTTAGTTTTAATTATATTTTCATTTAAAAACCACTTCAATGGTACCTTAGGCAAGTACCATGGTGAAAACCTAGATATAGGCTCCATGTGTAATAGTCTCTTTTCCACCATAGCTTAAAATGTTATTTCCCCCATCAATATTACCTCCTATCTTCCCATATCATAATAAAATACCACCCATACATCCATCTACAATAAACCTATCATGGATTGTATTGCTCACTGAGTACTATTACCCTTCATCTCCTCCATCATTTCTCACCCCTCTCTATACTTCCCTCTCCATTAGATGTCCTATCCTTATGTCAAGGATATGACCTTGTATACACTTAGTATTCAACGTATTGGTCATATCCTTAACATAATTTCTCACCTAAATTATGTCAAGGATATGACCTTGTATACACTTAGTATTCAATGTATTGGTCTTTATTCCTTACAAATTTGCATCCATCCTCACAGATCACTTCATCCCAAAATAAAAGTTTCATCCCATAATAAACAAACCCATAAATACCCTCTCTCCTTCTAAACCATCCCATCTCATCCTAAATCCCATCCATAATAAACATTGGAGCTCCTCAGACTTACATTTGATCAAACATAAAAAACTACATGCATACTCACACCTTATCATGAAATCACACATGAGCCTAGCTGGTAAACATTAAATAGTCATTGTCTCCTTTTTCCTATCATCTTCCAATCATCTATCCAACCACCAATTCCCTCAAGGACCCTTTAGTTTCACATAATCATAATCATCATCATTATTACCCATGATTACACCTACTTAAAGCCACATAGATCTTTCTATATCTTTGTGTTTTTTTCCCAATGTATAGTGGGGCATCTATTTTTGTCTTGCATGTCATGTTTGTCTTGTTTGAGTGCCAAGTTCATGAAAATTTTACCTTGTCACCCTAGTTACTCATACCTTGCTGCATAATCATCTTTGTTAAATTATATAATACTAGCATAACCAAATTCCCCTTTCTTTTCATCCCCTTTTATCCCATTCATCTTTAAATTTCCCTTTCTTTTCATTCCCTTTCATCCCATTCACCTTCAAATTACCCTTTGTTTTCACCCCTTTCCAAATCAATCATCTTCAAATTCCCCTTTCTTTTCATACCCTCCATCCTCTTCCATTTTCCATTTCATCATCTTCTTGATCTTTATCCTCCATCATTCCCTTACATTTTGAGAGCACACTCATGTTCTCTTAGCCCACTTGTCCTCTTCAAGGGGCATCCCATTACCTTATTATCATCCTTCCTCATTCCTCTCAATGACTTGGGCATCATTCCATTAATCCTTATCCCTTCCTATCCCACAATGTTTAATTCTTCTTTGATAGAACACTACTTTGCAATATTATATCAAAGAGAAACAAAATATAGACACTTAAAATAGGACATTACCCAACCATATCTAATTTTACCCTATGCTAAGCCATTAATTAAATAAGCATTTATCATTTATTTTATTAATTCCATCATTCCCCCATTTTATCCTAATATTTAATTAAATAAATACTTATTATTTATTTAATTATTTTCCCTTCACATGATCTCATTAATTAAATAAATATTTATGATTTATTTAAATAATCCTTGTCCAATTAATGTTAGCCCCTAAACTTGTTCACATGGATCATAATATAAAATCTCCATTATATGATAAGTTTCCCCTTCACATGTCTAACTATCTCCTTATCTAGATTCATTGAACCTAGACACCTATTGAAAAGTCAAACTAAATTTTCATCTTATCCATTCATTTCACATCACACCTCTTAATCCAAGTCATTCACATAAAGATGTTGTCCTAATCCATTCTTCTAATATTTCATGTTCAACACTTGTCACATGGCTACATATTTGAGCCTAACCCTAGTCCTCAATCAACCTTATCCATCCATCATTAATCTATCATAGCCCTTGATTTTCCTCTTTAAACCTCTATAAGTATAGGCCCTTATCCTTCATCATAGAGAAGAATCAAGTTATCATAGCATTATTTTTCCATTTTTTATATCATTTATAATCATACCAAAGTTAAACTAGCTTATTGAGTAATCCACATCATTTCACATTGGAGTCACAAAAAAAGTATTTTTGATGGGTGTTTTAGCACTTCTCAACATAGGTATTGCATAAGTGCATCACCTCTCTTGAAAGATAATTTCCCACAAATGAATTGCAAAAAACTATCCCAAGGTCTTTTAGGTGTCAGGTCATGACTTCCTTAGAATATCTCAATTGGTTCATATGATTTGTTGGTAATCATAGGGAAGCCTTACATATGTTAAGTTGAAGGGAGATTGAATCCTTAAATGGAGTTCCTAAGATTTTTAAGATGATGCACAATTGTTGCAAGTTCAAAATAGTAGTCTAAAAGTCCACATTTATCATTAGGTTTGGCTTTACAATGATACTAGAACTTTGCGTAAACTACTATTTCAAAGAAAGGTTAAAAGGGAAGGGAAAGATAAGAGTTCCTAGACCTACAACTGCCAACAAATAGTGATAATGGAGGATACTATAGTGGACAACCTTCCTAAAACTAAGTTCCACTTAACCAAATTAGCTAACTATATCATGAAACTAGTGCTATCTTCTAAGGTCTGTAGATTCTCAACCATTCATTCACCATAAAGTATGAATAAAAGATGAATTTTAAGCACACAACAATGAAATTTATGTTTAGACTAGTTTTACATGGTTTTTCATCATCAACAAACAACAAAAAGCATGAACAAGGAAGGGAATCAACACAATAGTATTCTTCAACATCAATGAATGACATTTACTAAACTACTAAAAGCATGAAAAATACACAGAACAACAAATTAAATATACTCAAATATATCAACTCTGAGGAGATGAATCATGAAACATGAGAGAAACTCAAGAATCCACCAAAAGCAATGAATTTCTATTGAAATTCTAGTAACATGTCATTACAACAACTCAACTCTCTTTGGAAATGAGAGGAGACCCCCTATTTATATTTTTCCAAAAGACAAATAAATGGAAAACATTTAATCTCATTGTGTGGCCAAGATTCATTACAAATTAGGGTTTTACCTACCCCCAATATATAGCAATTTAAAATACATTCCTTATCTTTTTCCTTATTTTGTCTTCTAGTGCCCTATCACTATAGCACTTTTGTCCTGTAGTAGTTTGCCCTTTTGGTTGCAGCTACACTATGAGGAACTCATCACCAATGACAACATTTCCTTGATTCTTCTGGACAATGGAATACTCCATGAATTTATCCATTAGTGCCTAAAATTTATTCCACTCCATGATATCCAATTGGAGCACTTGGAAGGTCAACTTTATGGATTTTCCTGTGATTATTTCCCAATTCTTTATACACTTAGGCATGTGCTTGATCACTTGCTCTGACTGGGCAAAGGCTCGAGCCACAAAATCCATAAAGTACGTTGTTAATGAATTTGTGGTCCCATTCTTCATTTTCTTGTGGAAATATAGCCTGATCTTTTCTAGATCTAGCTCGACAGTGGGCATGTCGTAATTTGTCATGAGCTTTAGACACTCCTTGAAGACTGTCCTATGGTCCTTAACCCATTCAAGGTCAAGCTCTACCTCATGGAGTACTCTTTCTATGACGTCTCTTCTATGGTCCAGGCCCATCTTCCACGTCCCGACTAGGCAATGATCATCCTTCACTAGCGCTAGCTCCTTCTTTGAGGTCTTCTCAAGCATCTTTAGGATGGCCTCAAGTTTAGGATATGTAATCCTATATAGTTCAAGGAAGTTATGAAAAATTCTCTCCGTGCCCTTGAGTTGCTTTTGCACTTCCCAGAACTTATTGGTTGTTCGAACAGCATGGGCAATTTCCATATCACTGTTGTAGAGCACTCACTAGAACCACTATGCAGTAGCCTTGGTCCAACTCTTTCTCTTTTCCAACTTGCTTATGTGATATTTGGATAGAATAAAGGGTATGGCTGATGAAGTCATTGGTGCCTCCTTAGTGGATGACCACTGTTGAATGTAGGTGGTGAGGTCAACCACTTATGCCTTCAATTCCTCCTTGGAGGATTGATCCTTGCTCATATGATGGACAATCGTGGAAATTGATCCTTGGAGTTGATCAATCTTTTTCTCTCTCGTAGTGGTACCCAAGTTGATGGTAGAGATATTATAACTAACCCCCTCTCCTTTGTCTATTATTGGGGTGGCAATTTGGACTATCTTTGATCTAGATGCATCCATTGTGATATGGGATTGGACTCTTGGGTTCTTTTCCTTCTTCATTCCTATTTGAGCTCGTGCCAAGATAGCCTCCAGTCTTTCCTTAGGATCCATGAGGATAGGGGCCTTCTTTTGTAGTTGTTTTCTCAACCAAATAGGAATTTGAGATCCCTCCTTTGGTGATTCATGATCACATTAGACTTCTCTTTGAACATGTTGGATCTCCCTTTCCTCATGGCCTAAGGCTTCTTAATCTGTTTTCTCTACTTCTTCTTCATCCAAGTCCTGAATCAATATATCCTTTTCCTTGTTTGGACCGGTAGTATCTACATCTTCTCTAGGGTTGTTCTCCCTTTTAGGTACCCTTTCTTCTTCTTGCTCAATCTATGCATGGTGTTCTAGCTCAAGGTTCTTTTTCATTTCAATCTCTTCTTCAAGTGTATCCTCTTCTTCAGCTTCAACTTCTTTCTTTCCCTCCTCCTTGGTACATATTTCTTCTTCTTGATAAGGGCCTTTTTCTTGTCCACCTACTAGAGGCATCGTAGATATTTTCATGTCCTCATTAGTTTCTTCTTTTTCTCTAGAAGCCTTCCTCTTAACTTCTTCCCCAACATCCTTGAGTTGTTTGGACAACTCCTCCTCAAGCTCCTGGTTAGAGGATTCTACTACATAATTGGCACTGGGGTCTTCAACATCTTCTTCTGAGGACTATGACCCCTCTTCTTCATGCACCACCTCATCTATGGTCACATTCTAGTGCTCTAGGTGCTCATGGTAGTCATCATTAAAGGGGTCCTCAAGTTCCTCATCTACTCCTTTAGTAGCCTCCCTCAGTCATCTCTTCATTTCTTCTGAGATTTGCATGGTTTCTTACATCCTTGGTGGTTCTATCAGAGGAGGGACAGGGACACCAGCCACATCTTGGGCTATCATAGCTTGTACTGCATGATTCATTAATACCCTAGAGAGTTCCATGGGTATATTTTGCATATTTCTGGCAAAGGCCTCCGGTAGGGTTAGAATAGGCATTGTAATTGTGGCTACTGAAGGGACTGTAATTGAGGGAGACACCAAGGAGTATGATAGTGTAGAGGTTGTAGCAGAGGAGGAATATTGCACCATAATTGGAGCATTTGGCGAGGTGGAGGCAAGGTGTACCGAGATGTCCACCGCAGGCAAAGAGAAAGTAGGTAATGCCTAAAATACGAGAGCAGGAGTAGCAGTGGCAGTGGGGGTGACGACAAGAGCAAAAGTGATAGGTGGTGACTTTGGTTACTTGGCCTCTTCTTCTCCTTCATGTAGTGGGTCTTCTTCAATGGTTGGCATCTCGAATAATCTGCCTCATTTCTTTGCTCTTTTGGAAGAATCTCCTTCCACAGCTTTCCGAGCATACACTTTAGGCTTTGATTGGAATTTTGAAACTTCTTTCCTTTTTCTCGATCTAGTGGCGGGAGGAGTTTTTGGAGCTTCCTTGGCTAGGGAAGTGACAGTTCCACTCTCTATTTCACTCTTGAGCTCATCTTCAAGCTTGTCTTATGTTAAGGTGGTCCCTTGGAGCTTCAATTGAGCGATCTGAGCATTAATCCATTTCCTTGTTCTATGTTGCACTGGCTTGGTCGCAATGTCAAGGTCATTGACCTCTTCTTCATTCCATTCTATTAAGGGAAATGTTAGGTTAGTGACAACATCATATCTTGGATCCACAACGGTGTTTTCATCCTCTACAATCTAGTCCAGTATTAGGAACATATTAATTGTCTTGACAAAGTAAGTAGTCATATGCATATAATGCCTTATACATACCTCCCTATCATCCTAGTAGTTAGCCCAAAAATATTCAATGTGGTGCAAGTGGGCGTATTCTCTTCTGAAAAACTTCTTTAATTTGTTGTAGAGGTCCATTCTTGGTTTGGTTGTGTGGAGATCTAGATTATATTCCACAATTTCCTTTTCCAAATATTCCACACATTGGGCAGTTACGAGGGTGTACATTCCCTACCCAAATGTGATGGGATATGGTATCCCTATTCGATGCTCTCCACTAAGGAGAGCGTGTGCATTTTGCAATTTCCTGGAAACCTCCAACAAATTTAGTTGGTCATTTGGGTATCAAGGTAGTTTGTATGGCCTTTCGGAGAAGCTCTCCATTCTGATGTAAGTAAATTTTGGGAACTATATAAACAGAGACTCGAACCTATGAATGAATGCACGGGCACCGTGCATGACTCTCCTCTAGAAGTCCCCTCCAAGGAGTCTAATAATATGCCCAATGAATGCATCATTCACCTTGCAGTAATCCTTCTAGAAATTTTAATATTGTAGCTACGAGTGCCTGTCATATACTTTCAATTCCCTTCCTGGAGTTGGGCTTTGTACAACAAATAAACCTCTATAGGGAAATGGATCGACCTAGAGATACACCAAGTAAAAATTCATATAGAATTGAGAAGTCTTCTTGACTACTAGGAGCTATTGATGCAAGTTGTCACTGATCATTTTGGCCCAATGAAACTTGCTTTTCCCTTTGATAATCTCATCAATGAAATAAAACATCCAATCTTGAAAGTAAGCAGTAGTGGGAATGCCCATGACTCAATTCAGCAAGGTTACCAAGTCATGATAATCTTCATAAAGTCACTTCTAAACCATTCTTGGGGCACCTTGTTAGTGTTTCCCCTCTTCTCCTTCAACCAATATTGGCTAATTAACTTGTTTCATTTTAGAGGGTCAGCTTTCCATGTGTTCTCAATGTATTCCTTCATCATGTCCTCCATAGGGTCAAATGTAGGGATGTGAAATGTTTCTCCTATGGACCTAGCAAATAGGTCGGCCACCACCCTACCCTCATCAACAATGATCCTTTTGCTTTCTTCCTGATAGGCTTCTCTGCAAGCCATTACAAATTCCAGGGCTACAAGAGCGGGTGGGAAGCTAGCTACCTTGGCCAAACCACTCTTTCTAATTTTTGTGGCATTTTATGTGGTTGTGTTGATGAGGATCCTCTATTTGAATTTGTTTATGTCAACTTGTCTAAGGTTGGTATTTGTGATTGTGTCCCAGGTGGTAGTGACCTTGGAGGTGACTTCTACTCCCTGGAACTAATACTTGATCTGATCTTTATCCTCTTTTTCTCTTAGGACTTTGGTAGGTTTCTTCCCTTTATCGTTCTCCACGAATGCTCCTAATGATCCTGTAGCTGATTCCATAAATCCTACAAATAGAGATGTAGTAAGCATATTCACATGAAAAGCAAGTGGAGCATTAGTGAAATCCAAAAAATAGATGTTAAATCAAGCACATCATCGTTAGAGATCATAAAATCCATTGAAACTCACCATTTAACTCTCATTTGGGGAAGATAGGGTCATGCGGGCCCAGGGATGCAGGTTTCCCTAGGCTGGTAGTCATTTTGGAGAAAATAATAGGGGGGCATTGCAGAGGGCATGGTGGGTCGCATGCAGCCACCCCCATCAAGATCTTTGCACCTCTAATTCAGGGGCCCCATCAAGGCATTAAGGCATTTTGGGCATGTGGGTCCATTGATCATGAAGTTTCAGAGGTGGTAGTTCAATCATTTCTCATGCAGGTCAAAAGGGTGCAGAAGCTAGGAATGTCCTGGCTATTTGGAGCTTTGTCGTTTGGAACGACACTGGCATGGCGAAAGTCTACAAATGAAGTCCCACATTGTGGGACCCACAGGGAGAAAGGACAACTTAGTTTAGCTATTAATTTTAAGTCATTTGGATTGATGCCAGTAGGAACCCATGGGATGCTGCCAGGTGACGGCCATGTGGAGACGGCGGAGACAGGACGACAGCCCATAGATAGCGGTCCACACCATCAAGCCTACAAAAGTCCTCGATATCAATTTTAGTATTCAGGGACTGGGTATGTGTAGGATCATGATGGGTATGTGTAGGGTATGTGGCTGATGACTTTATTTATACCTAAAATTGATGAAATAAAAAGGGTTTTTAAAGGAGGTTCCCAACTTTCCACCAATATAAAGTATGCTCTACTTTGAATTTAATAAATAATTATTATTCATTTTCTATTTGAATTACGACTAAATTCTTAATTGATAGGCTGATTGAAAAAAATCTATAGCTTTCAAATAGTATCACATTTTTTGAATCTAAAATATGTGTCACATTCTATGTTTCACATAGTATAGGATTTTAAAAAAATGAATTTCATGAAGTTTTGACTAAGTTAAGGTGGTCAAACATAGAAGTTTTTATATTTTTTAAATGTTGTAATAAAAAAATTATAATTAATTATTTAGTTGGAAAAAAATTACAAAAAATATGCATCACATTTGGACATGAGTCCTCTACTTATATCTAAAATATTATAAAAAAATATTATCATTTTATTGTAGTTACGATGATCAGACAAACACCTACTTCTTATTTTTTTCCTTAAAATTTAAGTACTACTGCATTGAAATTTCAAATTTTCACTAAATAGATTTTTTTTAAAATAGACCTAGTAGTTTAGAAACTACATTCAATTTGCTACAGATTCTATTTTTACATATTTTTGAAATAATATAGATAACTTATTCAAATTTTTATGTCAAGTTGCCTTACTTTGGTTTTTTTGATTTTTTTCCCACTTAAGGGCCTATTTTTTCCATGATGATCTTGCACATACTCGACCTCAGACAAGGATAGGGGAAGTAGGCCCCACAAAGAGGGTGGAAGGTTAGGCATGACCATTAGGAAATGATGGAGACAAGACGATGACCTGCAGGTGGCAACCCGCAATGGAATGCTCACTCCCAACTTTACTTCACCATTTTTTTTGTGTGAGGGGCCAAAAGGAGATGAATGGTGCAGAGTCCACAATGCAAATGAACGAGGCTCCCTAGCCATTTGGAACAACAAAGGGGAACATGCGATCTGCAGACGGTGGTCCGCAAAGCCTAACTCACAAGGGATTTTTGGACCTAGGAAGTTTTGGGAAAACTTGGGATGACATAAGGATGCACAGGTGCTGCAACATAGAAGAATTTCAAGTTTTTCCCATGTATGATGGGCGTTATACCAACAAAAAAAGGACAATGATAACCCACAAAGAATGACTTGTAGATTTCTTGACACTTAAGTGTTTTCATTTAGGATGTGGGCTATGCAGGGTGCGTTGTGCGGAAAGCCAAAAGGAGGCGGTTGTTTGAGAAATCATGAGTAGGTAGGGGAGGTTTGTAGACAAAATTCTGCAAGAGTAAGCCTGCAACGACTGAAAGACCCTCGAGTCTAACTTAAGTTTTTTTCGTTGTCTAAATAGTGGCAACAAAAGAGAGGTGTCGGTCTGCATTCACGGGCCCACTAAGGGTGAAGGCCCTAGTCAAGAATGGCGGCCAAAGGGTCAAGTACCACATGGCCCTAATGGCCGATTTTGAAGGATTTTCAAGTTTTCAAAAGATGGGTTTTGCACAGGATTTCGCTCTTAACCAGCCACCTGGGGATTTTATAGTTTCCTGCCTTAATATTTTTCAAATTCACAAAGAAAACAAACTTGAGCAAACATGGCTAGGGTGGTGGTGAACTCACCTGGTACTCCTGAAGAATCAAGATAAATGTAGCACTTGAATTCGTCCTCCAAATGATGTGGGCGCAATGGCGGTGAAGGCAGGAGGCACACTGACAAATTTTGACTAGGAATGTCGGCGAAAATGATAGGTGAACCTTTGCTATTTATAGGAAACCCAACATTAATTACCCACATTAAATGTAAATATAATTTTTTTTTAGGTTGGTGAATATGCTTTTCAAAATAACCGGCGGCAGGAATGGTGGGGTCCACAATGAGGCTGGCAGTCAAGCGATTGTCGTTTAGCAGGTCGATGAAGTAAAAAAAAATGAGGCTTGCCATGTGGGCAGACACCCCAGCTTAGTTGCTAGAGAATGATGAAATCAGGATGGAATCCCTCTAAGGGAAACCTGCATGGGTGGACCCACATTGAGCGAAGGACGACAGTTTTCAAAAGCAAAGGGAAAACTACCAGTAGAGATCTGCAAAGGCAAAAAGACTTAGAAATTTCCAGTGTGGTGAAACTTGATCAACTCAAGATGATGACTTTAGGATTCCCTAACCATCTGGAACTCAAAACAAGGGTGCACAAAATGAGGAAAAGGTAAAAGTGACCCGACAAAGGAAAAAAAGAGAGGGTCCTCATTTTGAATGGGGCCTATGTGCTATAGGCACAACAAGTATCCCTTCTACTTTTCCTAACTTGTTTGGCCCCTCCTTAAATTAGTTAGGCTTAATGATAACTTGATTTAGTGTTGTAATGTGGTTGACACATTCACATTAGGTCTTGGGCCCTTGTGAAGTAATGGATTTAAATGGTACCTTGTTAAAGTGTTGTGAAGTGTTCTAACACACTTTCACACTTTTCTAAGGTGTTATTAATTAATTACACCTAATAAACCTATTTTTAACATTAATCTTCACTTATTTGAAGTGTTGTAAATTTTGTAACTCACCTTCACACTTTTATAGGCTTTTCATTAATAATTGGGCTTTCTTATGCTTTAATTGGGCCCATTTTGCACCCACAAGCCTCATTTATTATATATTTTTGAGGATAATCCTGACACCAATCAATACCCAATCATAATTCAAGTATTCCTAGCTTGTGTGGCCTAGATTTAGTGATTTGTGACTCATTTGCTACCTTGGTAAAATGGGTCCCACCTAAATCTTTTGGTCCTGAACCAGATTTCACACATTTCTAAGCACTTTTTTTTTTGGTCCCATACATTATGGTGATGGGACTCATTTTCCACCTTGGGTGAATGAGCTTGTGTGGCCCAAAATCAAAATTAATTCAAATTTCTGGTGGGATTTGTTGGACTCAAGGAACACTTAGAGGGGGGTTTGAATTAGTGTTCAACAAGTTTGACTTTTAATTCAGATCTTCTTAAATCATTTTTAGCACATGAATAGAAATAAAGAAGCAAGCACATAAACAAGATAATCAAAGCACCATAACATCAATATTTTTACGTGGAAACCCTGTTAGGAGAAAAACCATGGTGGAGATTAATCCACAATTTATACTCTATTAAAAGTATGAACAAAAGAGAATGCACTTGCATTTAGGCACACTTCCTAGAGCTCACTGCCTTACAAAGAGTTTTTTATTACAACAAAAATGAACTGAGAAGATAGCATCTACAAATTCCTGGTTTCAATTTTGGTGAAGCACATAAAATAGATTCTAGACACTCTATCCAATTCACACTGCTACTCTGCTCTGCTACAACAACCCTTTTACTGCACAAGCAAAAATTCAGTCAATAGATCTTTTGATGTACACTCATACAACTGCTCTGATTTTTTTTTGTACACACACCTTCTTACAACATCATGCACACTTACAAAAATGAATTACCCATCTCATATATATATGCACTAGAAAATATTTTAATCGCTTAAGTTGGCTTCAACAAAACATGAAATATTCTCCAATAGTCAGCTCAAATCATGAGAAATATTTAATGCGCACCCACACAAGTCCACTAGACTATAGTTGGGAACCAAAACAAAACTACCAACACAAGAAATATTAAAACAACTACTCCTTATACATCCACAAGATGATATATATACCAGGTCGACCACAATGAACAAATAAATAGAAAATCATTCTACCGAATCTCTTAGCTCATACACCGATTGTTGCAACACCATAAAAATTTACCAATAAGGTAACATACATGCTCAAAAAACTTTCCTGGGGGCCCACAAAACAAAATGATGATCTAGTGAAGCATACATATCGACTATCTAACCGTATACCCTGTTCTTCATGGTTTTTTCCAATAACACACTGACTTCTATATTTCCTGCTAGTATAAGTAGATCTAAATCTGCATACCAAGATAATGACTTTAGTTGCCATCAATGACAACGCTAAAATCCATAAACAATCTCCCAAAGCCATATTCCAATAGGATTTTATTCTTTTAGATTTTATGTCAGTTTGTAGTGTTGTAATTTTAAGAATTCTTGCATAGTTGAATATAAATACAGGGTTCTTTCACTCATTTTCATCCCCAAGCATTCAAGTGTTCATTCTCATAGCAAGTTTGAGTTCAGAAGAATTCACAAGAGAATTCAAGCATTCACAAGAGCATTCAAGAGCATTCAAGGGTAGATTATCAAGCATTTTAGAGCATTTTTCAAGCATCAATCATCATGTCAAAAATTTCATCCATCGTGTTTGCTATTGTGCCAACAATTGTGATGTAAGGTTTATGATTCATGCACGTGTTTCATTCAAGGTCAACATCATTTAAGAAAGATTCAAGAACCACATCCATTGCAGTCATTTCAAGCATATTTGTAGCACCTTATTGTTAGGTTTTGGTGAGTTGCAACATTGTCATTTGTTCATTCATCATTATCCATTCATATTTGATTTTATTTCAAGTATAGATTTCCAAAATGGGGTTTGACAAAGGAAAACCCCTATCCACTAACCCAACAACATTTCCTGCTCTCCATTGTGTGTGATTTGTAGTTCTAGGTTGTAGATTTCCCAAGGAGCAAGATTGGAGAAAAATTACAAATCATTCAAAGTTGTCAAAGTAGTCATCAAGCCTTAAAGAGCATTGGAGATCACCTATAGGTTGCAAATCGAAGATTTAAATCTAGAAACCAATTAGGAAGGAAATAATAGACAGAGAAGAGTAGGATTAGCTTTTGAAGTTGCAAAAAACACCAACTAGACTGATTCACCACTCCTGGTGAATTAGTCCCAAGTCCAACCAATGTTCAAGATTTTACAATTTTGGATACCCTTTTGTTAGATTTTTGTTCGTGTACAGTTTCCTAGAAATTGGACTGATTCACCTAGCTTGTTGAAAGAGTCTCGGTTAGTAGTAAAAGTATATTTTCCAATGTTCCAGACCTACATTCAACCTTATTGGGTTACTACACCAAATCACTTGCCAAACACACAAGCAAATAGCCTCCTATGAGACTCGCTCACAAAAATCAAAGGTAAAGAGTTGTATATGAACAAAAGGACTCTATAGCCTGGAGAATGTGGGATAAATATTCCCAAAGAAAACTTCAAAACTTTGGGGCCCACACCACTTTGGCTACACAAAATCCCTAAAAATGAAATATTTTTGTTGGGACTTTATAAAATATAAAGTTTGGAAAAAAGTATGGCCTCTAGTGATGATGGTTTGTGGCCTGCAAATCAATAGAAGCCTCCAGTAGAAGAAATCGCAGCCCCAATCAGATTCGTGCCTCTATAGTCGGCCTTCCAATCGTGGGTTTTGATTTCAATATTTCCTCACAAATCATGCCAAGAATAGAATGTGGCACAGAAGTACCTTTTTTACTTGTCGGGTGTGGGAAAGGTGCAGGTGTGGTCGCATGTCTGGGTAGAATGAAGCCACAGACTTATAAATTAAATCAATCAACCCCCAAATGTGAATTGAAAACCCACACAATCTTAAATCACATCCCTACAGGTGATGCAGTTTCAAACATTAATCGCAGTCTCTAAAGCAAGAATCACAACCTCCAGTAGTAAAAATTTGAAAGAAATAAAAACAAAATAAGATACCTACATTATAAATTAAGGTGTAGTATTTTTTATACAAGATTTAATGCAAGTTGTGAATATCTATGTGATGCAAATAATAATTGATATCCCAAAATTCTAATCCCATACTAGTAGCATATGGATTTTACATAAATACAAAACCTTCTAGGCTCACTTTGAAGCATATGATATGCATGCATATTGGTAATGATCAAATTATCCTAATGGGGGTAGTCTTATTCAAGGAATAGATCCACACCCACTATCAAATGTTAGACATATGAATAAGTATATAGGAAATTGTTCTAGAACATTTCATATTGGGATAGGCTGAAGGCTTATAGGTTTCAAGTTTTGGGTCAACTTATGCATGGAATAGAAAAACTAATTATAATTATAATATGTTTATCATGATATCAAAAATAAATGTAAAACAAGAGAATAAAAAGATAAGATGTGCACTTTTCTCATTTAAAATAATATACTCCAAATTATAAATTTAGTGATAGTTAAATTATAAATCTAATAATTTATATTTTATTTCAAAATTTGTTTATCTTACATACCACTGTCATAAAATGAAATTTTGTTATATACATATTTAATAGTTGTTAATAATTTTTCTAGATACTAAATATTTTGCATGTGAATCTTGTAAAAGAAAACATGAATATATATATATATTTTTTGATGAATAGGAAGCTATCTATATTAATTCAAATATAAAGATACATATTCACAAAAAAAGGGTGGGTGGTAGAGAGGTACACCCCAAGAGTCACATTGGCAACACCCAAAAAATGAACAAATCACATGGGCTAAGCCCAGAAGTCAAAAAATACAAAAACAAAAAAGGCCATTAAGCGGCCAGAGCAGTGCCAACAGAGCCAGGAGGGTCTCTGTCAACCAATTTTTCCCCCCATACATCAGTGGGGTCTGGAGTGATATCAGGAGGAGGACCCCAACCATCATCAACATCTTTTTTCTCTTTATCTTCTTCCTTGTGCTGAGGTGAGATTGCAAGTGGTAGACGCAGGAACGCTTTACCAGTGACTAGCCAAATAGAGCCAGAAGTAGGAGGTTCATCAGAGGGCCACCCAAAACCACCACTTCGCTCCTCGAATCATCGCTAGAAGGCCACCCCTAGCCAGCCTGCAGCGGAGGAGAATAGTTTCATCGAGGAGTGTGAGAATCCTGTCGAGGCGGAGGTTGTGAATGGAGATGTGCAGAGCCACTCTACTGCCAGCCCCTAGAGGATGAATGGCCATAGGAAGAGGTGGGCAAAGTGGGGACCCGAGCAATAGTACAAGGGGAATTACCCCAGTGGTCTAGGAGAACCTAGAGGTGAGCAACCTCAAGTGTAACTTTGTTAGCTTACACTTGAACCTATAAAAGCACATTAGAGAAAATCATAGCTTTAGTATATAAAGATACATGAATATCCATTTGAGTATGTGAAAAAATGCAAGCACTTTTGTCCTTTCAAATATTGAAGAGAATTTCCACCTTGAAAGTGTGCCAAAGCTGGGTGAATTTTGCAAGAATTTTGGGAGAATCTCCAAGCAACACCATATGCCAAGAGAAAGGTTCTGGCCGAAAGGGCCGAAAAGAGTCATGAATCCAAGTCCAAAGTTGCTAAGCTCTAGGACAAAACCAAAAAAGATGCTTAAATTTCTCAGCTTACCCACAAAAAGGGTAGCGAGGGTCCCTGACCCCCAGGTGGACCAGCCGAGAACCCACAGGTAAGCCCTGGAAAAGAGTACACCAGGAAAAGTGGGAAAGCTTCATCTCAACACTTGTAGACCAACTGGCAGCAAATCTTTTACGCTAGAAATGAGTGGGATATTGAAGAAGCCACCTCTAGTTTAAACTCTGAATCATAGGAAAATGTGGTGAGAGCAACCTATAAGCAAGCTGAGGCTTGTAGTTCCTAAAAGGGGTGTCTGGATACCACTTCTAGTCTTTCCACCAAGGTTTGGTCTGGTGCAGGAGCACCAACCAAAATACAAGCATATTTTTGATGTATTGTTTTTAATCTTTTTGTTTTGTTATGCAGGGTCTCTAACACCTTTTTAATTGTGTATGAGGACCTTTTGGAGCTTAGGTAAAATTTAAAATAAATTGGGGTAATCTTTTTGTAGGTGTTTCCCAAGTTTTTGTAAAAGACTGAAAAACACACTGTGTTTACAAACAGCAAACTTTTTGCCATTTTTGGGCTCGGAAAAGTAACCTAACTACTTCTTGACATTGTAAAATGTGTTTCTCGACCTGGGGAAGAGGTTAGGAGATTTGTGGCATGGCAGTTTTATGAGAAAGTGAATAGAACAGTGATTTGTTGAATAAAAAATACAGTTTTCTATTTTGTTTTCTAGAAACAGCGATTAAATGAACTGAATGAGGTGTTTGGCTATTTGTTACAGCATGTAGGGAAGTCATTTCAATCATTCTTGTGGCTGTATAGTCAATTAACTCATCGCTATTTCCTTTTCTTGTATATTTTCTATTTTTTTGTTTTGTTGTTTGACTGTTAAAAATCAGAAAAATGGAGTTCTAGCCTATTTCCTGACCATACCAAGAAGTATGGGATCTATAGAAATAAGGCTAGACTCCCCCCTTGTACATTATGTAAATAAAGAAGTCTTTAAGAGTGTTGGCATGCCAAAAAGCTTTCCCTAGGCGAGTTGGCTAACACCTGGTTAGGGAAAGATTGTGCAAAATTTGTTTTCCATGTTGCAGAGGTGTTGCCTCTCCATTAAAGAAATGAGTATAGTGGTTTTTGGGCACCTTACAAGGCTTTGACAAGGGGTAGGATACATTATCAAATCATTTGGTGGCTGGAGAAAGAGGATAGTCCTTTGTATGTCCAAGAAAAGACCTTAGAAACCCTAAGTCTTGTATAAATTTTGTGTTAGCCCTGTGTATGGCCTGAAAGGGTCCTAAACCATAAAAATCTTGAAGTGTTCCAAACTTGAGCCAGGGTGACAGAAGCAAGTTTAGCTTGATAAGGTGAAGGAGAGGAGTGATAAGTGTTTTTCTTGTGTGAGGAGGCCTAATCCTAGTAGCCCTCCTAAAACCCTCACCTAGGCTATGATGAAAGTGATAGAAGGAAGGAGCTTTGAGCTTGTGCAAGAACCTTCCCTTGACTGATTTAAAGCCTTGAAAACCCATGCACACCCCTGTATGCAATTTGGAAGTCAATAGGAGTTTACTAGTCTTTATAAGAACTAAGGGCTAGATGGAGTGTATGAGGAAAAGCACCAAGAACTAATTGATGACAGCAAACTGGAAAATAAGCACCAAGAACTGTTTAGCAGCAACAAATTTGCAATGATAGTAGGGTTGTTAAAGTGAACCAGGGGTGCCTCAAAGGCAGAGGACCTATAGGTTGTAGGGTGAAAGAAATAACACCGTAGGTGTTCTCAAGACAAGGACTCAAGCAATGAGATTGTGATTATCTTAGTCCAACCTTGTTTCTATCAGATTGGTATCAGAGCAGTAAAAGATTTGGGAAAGCAGCTTATATGTTAGAGGAAGTTGAATAAAGTGAACCACCTAAGATGGTGACAAATGCACAGTTAGTCAAGATGGTTGAAGAGCAAGAAGAGGATAACAAATCTCTAGAGGAAAGAATAGAACAGCTTGAGGAAGCACTGAACAAGGTGAAGTTGGAAGGAAAAGTGCCAAAAGAAGAAGAGGTTGCAGAGGAAGACAAAGTCCTTGAACCTGACCCTGTTCTTGAGGAGGAGCCTTTCTTGAAGGCATTAAAAGCCCTGAGTGGAAAAGGACTTGAGGGTGTCCCACTATTCCATGGAAAGATGGATCCTGATTTGGTCTTGGACTAGATAGATGGAATGGAGAATCACTTCAAATGTGATGGAGTTACAGAAGCACAAAAGGTGAAGGTTGCAAAATCAAGGTTGAGAGGATCAGCTTTAACTTGGTGGAAATTTGTCTAGATTGAAAGGGAGAAAGAAGGTAAGCAGCCTATATCAACCTGGAAAGGAATGGTTGCTAAAGTGAAAGAAGCCTATATGCCAGATGACTATGAAATTCAACTTCACAAGAAGAGGCAGAGTTTAAGACAAAAAGATCAAGATGTCAACACTTACACTGAAGAGTTCCAGAAGCTTTGCTTGAGATCAAATGTGGCAGAAGATGAGAGCCTAAAAGTGGCTAGATACCTCAATGGTTTAAAATGGAACATACAGGAAGAGATGGCTTTGCTCAGCCCCAAGACAATCCACCAATGTTATCAGCTAGCTATTAAGATTGAAGAAAGGAATAAAAAGAAGCATGATCAGTCCTCTAAGGGTAGAGGAAGAGGTAGAGATCAAAGAGGACAGCGTGGAGGTTACCAGGGAAGAGGTGGTGACCAAAGAAGCCAAGGTGAATCAAAGCTTACTGAGCATGGAGGTGAAACCTCATCAAGAGGAGATTTTAATAGAGGAAGAGGACCTCAAAGGGGTTCAAATAGAGGTAGAGGAGCAGGCAGAAGTAACTCCTACTTTGCCACCATGAAGTGCTATCACTGTAATTAGCTAGGTTATCCAGCTTATAGATGCCCGGAGAAAGCTTCATCTAGCAATGAGAAAAGAGTAGCTTATGCACAAGAGGACACCATGAGTGTAAAGACACCTGAGATCAATCATATAGAATCAGAAGTAGGTGAAAATATGATGTTCACTAGGGTTTTGATTAGGCAATCGGTCAAGGAAGAACCCAAGCAAAGGAGAGCTTTGTTTCAAGCAAGGTGCAAGATATTGGGAAAGGTATGCAAGGTTATTGTAGATTTTGGTTCTACAAAAAATATAATCTCAGAGGAGGTAGTAACTAAGTTAAAATTGTAGAAGGTACCTCATACCAATCCCTATAAAGTCACATGGTTGAACAAAGGGCAGAGTGTTCTAGTGAATGAGCAGGTTATAGTGGAATTCTCAATTGGAGGCTACAAAGACAAGCTGATTTGTGATGTGCTACCCATGGATGCATGCCATCTTATTCTTGGCAGGCCATGGCAATATGACAGAGGTGTTGTATATCATGGAAAGGAGAATACCATAGAATTCAAGAAGGATGGAAAAACCTTCAAGCTGTAATCATTGGTTGAGGATGATGAAGGGCAGTCCAAGGTTCCTAACATTATGTTGAGCAGTGGTAAAGAGTTCATCAAGGATCTACACCAAGGTAATGAAGGGTATGTGATCATGATGCAGCCCAAAGAAGAGGAAAAGGCTGAAAGGATAGTGTTACTAGCAGCAGTCCAAAACTTGCTTGACAAATACAAGAGCATAGTGAGTGATGGAACACCAACAACTCTACCACCAAAGAGAGCAATAAGTCATCAAATTGACTTCATACTGGAGCCTCATTTCCTAACAAAGCAGCATACAAACTAACCCCGGAGCAGAACCAAGAAGTGGCAAGGCAAGTGGAAGAATTGTTGAATCAAGGTCTGATTCAAAAGAGTATTAGTCCATGTGCAGTCCCAGTTGTTTTGGAAACTAAAAAAGGAGGTAAATGGAGACTTTGTACTGATTCTAGAGCAATTAATAGGATCACCATTAGGTATAGATTTCCAATACCTAGAATTGAAGATTTGATGGATTGTCTTGGAGGTACAAAGTTCTTCACCAAGTTGGATCTTAAGAGCGGTTATCACCAAATCAGAATCAAGGAAGGTGATGAGTGGAAGATAGCTTTTAAGACAAATGATGGTTTATATGAGTGGAAAGTGATGCCATTTGGCCTATCAAATTCCCCTAGCACGTTCATGAGATTAATGAATGAGGTACTTAAGGATTTCACAGGGATTTTTGTGGTAGTCTACTTGGATGACATACTGATTTTTAGTAAGATAGCAAAAGAGCATTTGAAACATGTGGAGATGGTGCTCAAAAGGCTGCAAGAAGAACAATTAGCAATCAACCTTGAGAAGTGTGAGTTCTTCAAACAAGAACTTGTGTATCTAGGCTTTGTGGTATCCCAAGGAATGCTGAAGATGGATCCAAGTAAGGTAGAAGCCATCCTAAACTGGCCTACACAACCACAACAACTAAGGTAAGAAGTCTTCATGGTTTGGCTCAGTTTTATAGGAAGTTTATAAGGAATTTTAGTGGTATATGTGCACCAGTGTTAGATACAATCAAGGGTGGTCAGAAAACAAAGTTTAAGTGGACACTAGAGGCTGATAAAGGGTTTGAAAAGCTGAAAAAAGAAGTGGCAACACAACCTATCCTGTTATTGCCTAGTTTTGATAAATTATTTACAGTTGAGTGTGATGCAAGTGGAGTAGCAGTAGAAGGTGTCCTTAGTCAAGAAGGTAGGCCTATAGCCTTCTTCAGTGAGAAACTCAATGAAGCCAAGCAAAAATACTCCACCTATGATCTAGAACTTTATGCTTTAGTGCAGTCCCTTAGGAAATGGAGGCATTATTTATTGCCCAAAGAGTTTGTGGTTTTCACGGATAACCAGGCACTCAGTTATATCAACACCCAAGAGAAGTTAAGCAATAGACACTTGAAGTGGATGGAGTACATTCAAGCCTTTACATTTACCATTAAGCACAAGAAGGGATAGCAAAACAAAGTGGCAAATGCATTAAGCAGGAGGATGTTGACAGTCTAAGAGATACAGCTGAAAAGCATAGGATTGGAGAGTTTTAAAGATCTCTATGGTGAGGATGAAGATTTCTCAGAAGCCTACAAGGTATGTTCAGATTTTGCAAATCATTTTCATAGTCAGTATGCTGAGTATACATTAAAAAATGGATTGTTATTCAAGGGCAATCTATTATGTGTCCCAAGAGGATCAATGAGGGAAAATCTGATCCAAGAGAAACACAATGGCAGTCTTAGTGGGAATTTTGGTATTAACAAAACTTTAGAGCTGGTACAAAGGTTTTATTACTGGCCTAAGTTAGCAAGGGATGTTATGAGGTATGTAGAACAGTGTGTTGTTTGCATGAAAGCCAAAAGGGGAGCTAGCAATGCTGGTTTGTATCAGCCCTTGCCTATTCCTAACAGACCATGGGAGTGTGTGAGCATGAATTTTGTGGTAGGTCTTCCCAAGACTAAATATGGTTTTGACAGTGTTTTTGTAGTTGTGGATAGATTCAGTAAGATGAGTCACTTTATTCCATGCAAGACTACACATGATGCAAGTTACATTGCCCATATTTTCTTCAAGGAGATAGTAAGAATCCATGGATTGCCATTGAGTATTGTTTCTGACAGGGATGTGAAATTCATGAGTCATTTTTGGAAAACATTGTGGAGCAGATTGGGAACTAATTTGTCATTTGGATCAGCTTACCATCCTCAGACCGATGGTCAAACAGAGGTGGTTAACAGAGTGTTAGGTAACCTATTGAGGTGTTTGACAAAGGAATATGGAAAGACCTGGGATATGGTGATTTCCCACGCTGAATATGCATATAATGATAGTGTGAATAGAACTACAGGAAAAAGTCCATTTGAAGTGGTGTATGGGATACACCCAAGGGGAATTTGTGAGCTCAGAGACCTTGGAACAATGGAGAATAGGAGTGGACATGCAAAATATTTTAGTTAGACCATGAAGGAGATCCATGAGTAGGTTAAGAAGACAATTACAGCAGCAACACAAAAGTTGAAAGATAAAGTTGATGAGTCAAGGAGAGATGTGCAGTTTCAAGTGGGTGATTATGTGATGGTTCACCTCAACAAATCTAGATTGCAGAAGGGGATTTCCACCAAGTTGCAAATGAAGAGAGTAGGACCATGCAAGGTGTTGGGCAAGTATGGCAAGAATGCTTACAAGGTGGAGTTACCATCAGATATGGGCATATCTCCGGTGTTCAACGTTGCTGATTTGATCAAATATAAGGGCATAGTCAGTGACGAGGTTCAGAATAGTCATGAGGTCTTCAAGGACATCAGTAATGCACCCATACCAAATCAAGAGCAGCTTGAAGCAGAGCAGATCTTAGAGTCCAGGGTGAAAAAGTCAACAAGGAATAAGGTATACATGGAGCACCTTATCAAGTGGAAGAGAAAACCTGAATCAGAGGCTACATGGGTACAAGAGGATAAATTCAAGAAGATTTTCATTGACCTGAAACTGATCCCTCTTTCCAGTTCTTAATCTTTGTGCTGAGAGGGGAATAATGGTGCAGGAGCACCAACCAAAATACAAGCATATTTTTTATGTATTATTTTTTAATATTTTTGTTTTGTTATGCAGGGTCTCTAACACATTTTTAATTCTGTATGAGGACCTTTTGGAGCTTAGGTAAAAATTAAAATAAATTGGGTAATATTTTTGTAGGCATTTCCCAAGTTTTTGTAAAAGACTGAAAAACACACTGTGTTTTCAAACAGCAAACTTTTTGCCATTTTTGGGCTCGGAAAAAGTAACCTAACTACTTCTTCACATTGTAAAAGGTGTTTCTCGACCTGGGGAAGAGGTTAGGAGATTTTTGGCGTGGCAGTTTTATGAGAAAGTGAATAGAACAGTGATTTGTTGAATAAAAAATACAGTTTTCTATTTTGTTTTCTGGAAACAGCGATTAAATGAACTGAATGAGGTGTTTGGCTATTTGTTACAGCATGTAGGGAAGTCATTTCAATCATTCTTGTGGCTGTATAGTTAGTTAACTCATCGCTAGGGTGACAAGTGCAAGTTTGGCTTGATAAGGTGAAGGAGAGGAGTGATAAGTGTTTTTCTTGTGTGAGGAGGCCTAATCCTAGTAGCCCTCCTAAAACCCTCACCTAGGGTATGATGAAAGCAATAGAAGGAAGGAGCTTTGAGCTTGTGCAAGAACACTGATTTAAAGCCCTGAAAACCCATGCACACCCCTGTATGCAAGTTGGAAGACAATAGGAGTTTACTAGTCTTTATAAGAACTAAGGGCTAGATGGAGTGTATGAGGAAAAGCACCAAGAACTAATTGATGATAGAAAATTGGAAAATAAGCACCAAGAACTGTTTAGCAGTAGCAAATTTGCAATGATAGTAGGGTTGTTAAAGTGAACCAGGGGTGGCTGAAAGGCAGAGGACCTATAGGTTGTAGGGTGAAAGAAATTACACCTTAGGAGTTCTCAAGACAAGGACTCAAGCAGTGAGATTGTGATTATCTCAGTCCAACCTTGTTTCTATCATGGTCCCACAAATTCCAACCTTATGAAGCATTTCAGCAAGAATGACATTCACCAAACCATCATAAGTAGCATGGTCCTGGTTATGAAGCCTGTACTAGGCATGAAAAACATCCACTGACATGATACACATGGTGGGTCTAGAAAAAATATGTTGCAGGGTCTTGATACCCTTTTTTTGAAATTTGAGCACCTTAAGCCTGAGTGACTTAGCCAACAACTGACCATTGCTAGCAAAAAGAGGTGACCACCAAATATTGTGTTGGTTGAGAGAGAGCCCATCTCGAAAACCAGAGCTAGCCCAACGGAGCCAAGGTTTGACAACTTCTTAGGCCCCCCAGATGTTTTTGGCCACAAAAGTCTTGACAATCTAGATTGGTTCATTCATGACCATAAGGGTTTGAAAAACTAATCCCCTTCCAGGCAGGTCTATGAATAGGGAAGCCATATTGAATACTATGCTTGAGAAGAATTTTTTAGGCCTCGTCCCTAGTAAGGGAATGAATAATCCATTTAACACATAGAGCAGTCCCTTGCCATTGAGTAGATAACAACTCGAGACCTCCTAAGTCTTTGGGAAGGCAACAGAATTCCCAAGCCACATGGTGAAACCCTCTATGAGTTTTATAGGAGGCCCAGAGAAAGTCACGAAGCAGCTTCTCAAGCTTGCCATAGGTAGCTTTGGAGGGGGGCCAACAAGAAGAACAATAAACATGGGTGGTCGCAAGAATTTTGGAACACACCTAGAATTTCCCTGCTAAAGAGAGGGGCTTGGTAACCCAATAAGCAAGATTTTGTTCAACTCTAGAGAGCATGACTTGCCAAAGCTCAGTCGAAGACGCCTGAAAGGCAAAGGGAATGCCCAGAAACTAAAAAACTTCACCAGACCCAATCCACTTCAAACCATACTGTTGTAGCCATAGCAGAGAGGGCAAGATAGACTATCAGTAACACAAAGTTTTATTCCACTGGGTGGTAGAGTTGGAAGCAAGAAATAAGGTATTAAGACACTCAAGAGCTGCCACAATGGAATCTTCATCCTCCAAAAGGGTGAGGAATGAGTCATCAACAAAATGGTCATTAACAAGCTGAGCCTAAGAGTTGGGCAGAGAAATTCCATTAACTCTCCATTGGGAAACTGCATTGGCCAAAAGGTAACCAAAATCCTCAGCTACAAGCACATATAAAGAGGGGGCCAGTGGATACCCTTTCCTAATGGAACGAAAGAATACAAAGGTAGAGGATTGATGACCATTGATGGTGATACAAGCTAAGGCATCTACAAAGATCATTCAAATAGATTGAATGAAATTGGGCCCAAAACCCAAAGCTTGTAGCATAGCAAGAATAAACGGCTATTCAATGCGATCATAAGCCTTGAAAAGTCAATCTTAATGAACATGACTTTTTGGTTTGAGCGTCTAGCCAATTCCTTGCCTTCCCAAACAACAATGATATTATCCAAAATAAATCTAGATTTGATAAACCCAGTTTGTTTCAGGCGCACAATCTGAGGTAGAAGATGGCAGATTTTAAGAGTCAAATCCTTGGTGATAATCTTGTAGGAGACATTAAGAAGCATGATAGGTCTCCAGCTGCAAATGTCTTTTGGGTCACTCGGTTTAGGTATGAACTTTATGTTACCTTTATTAATTAAGTTACCTAGGGAATTATAATGAAAAGCTTCTAAGTAAACATGATGCAGATCATGCCCAATATAGTCCCACATGGCTTTGTAGAATTCACAAGGGAATCCATCAATTCCCAGGGCTTTGTCATTAGCCATGGAGTAGACAGCCTTTTTGAGATCATCAACTGATAAAAGTTGATCACAAAAGAAGTTTTGAGCTAAAGAAAGCTTATTTGGCACAACAACAAGACAATCCTGAAGGGCTTGCTGTCGCACAGGTGTGACTTCTTGTACAGTGAAAACTTGCTCATAATGACACACAAAGGCCTAGAGAATGTCAGGCAACTCAAAGAGCACCTGAGCACCATCTTTTATTTTTTTAATGCTCGGGGTTGAGTGTCTGGCATGCAGAGCCAAGAAAAACTCTTTGGAGGCATGATCACTAACTTTTAGCCAATGTTGATTTGTGCTCCTCTAGCAGCATAGCTGTTAGCAATTTTTTTCTTGTGCCTTAGCTCCGCCACCCTGACTTGTAATGAAGGAGAAAAGGGTCTGGCCACCAAAACCTCAGAGGCAGTACGAAGGTCAGCGGTGGTAGCCTCATAAGACCGCCGGTGAAAAATAGCTAGCTGGCACCCATAAATGTGCAAAAATCTAGCCATGTAGATGATAGCCTCATTCCACCAAGAAATCCAGCTTGTATGATGAGCTGGCCTGCACTCCAAATTCCAAACTCTGCGAATGTGGGCCAGGGTAGGCTTGTGGCAGAGTAAAGACATGTTTAAAAAAAATTGAGTTTTACACGTACTAGGTTGTCAAGTCTCCCATTCAATGCAAAAAGAAATGGGGAAGTGGTCTGACAAAGTCACATCCACTAACGGCTTAACCAGGAGAGAGGAACTATCAAATGAGAAAAAATATTGCGCCGAGATCATGGCACTATCAAGGTGCTTAAATATTTTGTCAGAACTGGCTCGGTAATTGCACCAAGTGTGCCAAAGAGAATGAGAATGGCAGTGACCAATATTGGGATCAAAAAGCCCCAATTTATTGCGCATGTAAAACCACATCTCTCTTTCCCCAGCTGTCCATATGAATGGAAAAGTGCCATCTTTGTCAGATGCCATTTCTACCATATTGAAATCCCCACAGAGTAACCAGGTAGCAACTGGTAAAGAATCAACAATCCAATGCCAAAGCAAAGAGCATTCCACAACATCATTAAAAGCATAGACATTAATAATCCCAAAGGAATGGTTATCAATGTTGAGAAGGATCCAGACGAGTTGATGAGTGGGATCAGACCCATGGTCAACCACAAAGGAGTGCCACTGTGGGGCCAAAGGGGTTACAGCTCCGCCATGCCCAACATCATATTAATACAAAATATTTTACTACCTGGCCAAATAGAATGACTAGCCGTGACAAGCAAAAAATAAAAAATTTTAACTTCTTGGAGACAAAGCACTTCAAGACTAGAGTACTTGCACAAGGTATCCCTGATATAGTACTTTTTGGAGAGGTCTATCAGACCTCGAACATTCCATGAAAGGAAATTCATGAGTGAAACTCCTCCATGTTTTTGAAGCCCAATTCCTCTTCATTTAGAGAAGAGAAACGATTATGTAAAAATTCTGCCAGAATTGATCCAATCTGAATGGACGAGGACATCCTCCATTTTTCATGAGCATATTCCCCTTCTTCCCTAGGCGGGGAAGGGTTGTGAGAATTCCTATGAGCTCTTGTCATAGGAGAAGACACATTTGGCTGTGTTAACATGATAGTAGCTAGCCGAGGCGTAGCCTTTGGCCTAGGCTATTGTGAAACATAATCAGCTCCAACTAGAGCTTCTTTCCCCTTCATAGAAGGGTTTGAAACATCTTTCACTAGTTTAGAGGTCACATGACCCGACTCAGAACCAGTGGACTTATTCTTTCGGTTTGTAACCGTAGTCCATTTCGCATCAAGTTTGGCAGCAGATGCAGTCACCGAACGAGGCTTTTCAGGATCTCGTGGCGGAGAAGGTGTACAAGGCACTGCTAAAGGGTAGTCCTTTATCTTGTGGTCCACTGACTGACACCTATAACATGTGTTGGGAAAATTAAAATATGTCACCTTCTGGGTGTGGTGGAGAGCTCCAATTTGGATATCAATGGAGTCTCTTAAATCTTTGGAAAGGTCCACTTCCACATAAACCCTCTTTCGGGGGCGGGCCTGAAAGAACCTATCTGGCTCAATGCAAATAAGCCTACCTAGTGATGAGGTTGTACTATTCAAAAATGACACACAAGGCAAGGGTAGATGAGGGAATTCAATCCAGACTGGGACCCGCAACTTGGTGTCGTTCGAGACAACAAAGTCATGAGTCCATGCTTGAAAACTAACAGAGAAGACTAGACATACCAGGGCCCATGGCCTAAGATGATCTACACATGATTAACCTCCACAAAGTGGAACAAAAAGAAACCCTTGGTTAAGTTTTGGACCATATCAAGGTAGACCCCATGAGGGACTCAAGCCTTGTTAACCCAATCTTTAAGCACACTTTCAGGAGGAGTTCTCCCAACAAAATATCCAACAAGGGTGTATTGCTCAAGCCATTGACAGGCGGTATCAAAATATGGTAAAGACAAAACCACATTAGCTGGTGAATCAGAGCACTTACGTCGTGAAATACTTTCGGAACAAATTTCTGGGGACGTTGGTTCGAAGGAGGAGCCATTGATTATCGCCGTCGAATCGCTAACACCAGCAAGAACTACTGGGTTAGAGCCAGTTGAAGGCATATTAAAACAAAAAAACTGCAGTAAATGTGGTCGTACACACAAGAAAAGAGGGTTTTCCTACACAAGGTGCATAGTATGATGCAAAAGGGTGATCACAGAAAACACAAAACCCTAGCAGAGCTCATACACCTCCCCTTGACTCAATTTTCGAAATGCCAAAAGAATGGGAATTTTTAACATGAATATATTTTCATAACATAGAATGGTGCTAATTTCAAACTATTGAAATAGAACAAACCATAAACAATTTCTTAATTCACAAATTTTATAAATATAAAATGATTTATAAAATACCTTAGAATTCTCAATCATAATAAAACGATGCATGAATATATACATAATATTTACAAAATTCAAATGTTATCTACTATTATTTTGATTAAAGAATTTTTTAAAACCCACAATTTTTTAAGAAAATATGTTTAAAATATATTTCTTAGAAATTGATTCTATTGCTAGAAAATGTAATTCTAAAAATACTTAATTTAGTTTCATATTGAATACTATTGTGAGTATAGATTGAATATCATATTTCATATTGAATCATAGGGGTTGTAGTTCAATTGATTAAGCACAATTGATAACAATGATGGTATGTGATAAAAATCCATCCACCAAGGTTCAAACCCTAGGAGATACATTTAGACTCAACCCTTACATGACTTTAAATAACAAGATTCCCTTACACATAATTACTTAGTCTAAAAATACCTATTGATTTGGATTTATACTTACTCATATTATTATAATCTACCATATAAAAACAAATTAAATATATACTTATATTATTGTAGATTAATCTGACTGTTTCCACATGAAAAAACTTGTAAAAAAATTCTTCTATTAAAAACACGTTTACAATGGAGGAGGCAGATCATGCACAATACGAGTAAAAGCTTAAAACAAAATTAACCTTCATATGAAATCCAAGTACAAACGAGGGTCGAGCCTCAGCATATCAACGACGCAGCTAAATAATCATTGGGAAAATAAACGGTGATAAAATAAAATTATGTATTTGGTAAAAGATGATGTGGTAAAGACCTTTATTAGTGGACTGTGAGGACATTGTTTTCAATTCATGAAATCGGAGATGCTGCGGAGTGCTTCAACTGAGCTTGGCTCCTCCATTTTGGAGACAAGGAAGCCGTGGTCTTCTTCCTCAGACACATGCAAACGAATTTGTTTCCCACATTTCTTGAGATGCTCACTGTACTGCAACTCTCGATCTCTCAGTATATCGTGCCCTGGAATCACAAAAAGCATGGGTGGAAGGTCAGGAGCAGAGGCAGCGGCATCTTCTATTAGGGGATTGGAGAAGGGGTGATCTCTGTTGCTTCCCACAGGCAACGCAAGTCTCCAAAAGGCGTCCGACAGCTCCAAAGTAAGCACTGGCGAGTTCTCCTCCTCCGATGACGTGCGCTTTTCGCCCCCGAAGTACGGATAGAGTAAAATCAGTCCCTTGATTTTGATCTCCCTCTTTGCGCCGGCCGCCCACACGCCCATATGAAGCGCAATGTTCCCTCCTGCGCTATCGCCCGCCAGAAACACCCTGGAAAAGTCGGCGTGTGAGCGCAACCACGGCTCCGCTGATTCCGCCGCCACAGCCTGCAGTTGGAGCCACTGCAGCGATGCGATGGAATCCTCGTAGGCGGTAGGAAGGCGGTGCTCGGGAGCCAACCTGTAATTCACTGAAACGATGAGGGCGCCCAGCGTGGCCGCCCACATCTGGCACGCGCGGTGCAAGGGGGGCGTTGTCGGGTTAAAGACGCAAAATCCGCCCCCATGGTAGTACAGTATTATGGGCGCTTTGCTCGTCGTTTCGGGCGGCAAGTAGAGGCGCGCCCACAATCCAATTTCCTCGTCCATCACGACGTCTTTGTATCCCACATGCTTATACTTAAAATCATCGTTCTCTATAACGGGATAGAAGAAAGTTGAATCGTCTTTCCGAACAACTGATCCGTCACTGTAAAGCTTGATTATACCTTCGAAATCCTCGAGTAGCTCAGCCTCACACTTCTCTGACATTTCTGCTTTCCTCTGCTCGCAAGAGGCAACCGTAAATGGTTTGCATGTACATGGTATTAAATAGAATCTTGTATTCAAAGATGTTGACGTCTTCCAACCAGTCATTATGTTCCAGGTGCACGTGGGTCATTATGTTTAAAGATTTGTTGAAGATTTGCCGTCACATATTCACCTAGTCTTTGTTATTAAACTATAAATTTGTGGTGTCTTAGTTAATACTAATAAATCAAAATATTACATTTATGCTGATAGGAATTTACATAAAACCTGAAGCCGTTTTTTAATGCATAGTGCCATATCATAATATTAATATATAAAAAAATATTACATTTACAATAGTTGAAATATCTTGTCAAGTGAATGGAATGGTACAATTGTTCTTTCCTTTATACATGTATAAGCTAGTTGTTGCATGTCCAACACATCTACTTGTACTATTGAAACTAGTCTTTGCCTAGTTTAATTTCATAAAAAAGTTATAGCAAATGTTAAAGCACGGGAAGATGAAAATGATAAATAAAGATATTTAATTTTGAGTCTAATGATGAATAAAGTTTGATATGGCATCAAGAATTAGAGATCACTAATCTTAAAAAGAGTACAAACAAGACTTCTATTATACTTTATTCACTCTTGGTTTTTTATTTAAATATACAAATTAACGATATTCAAAAATGTCTTTGGAGGATTGTTATTATGTTGCAAGGGGACATATTCACCTAGATCAACTATAGAAAGACTTAAGTAAAACATCAAAAGCAATAGATCTTAACTATACAAATCCTTGTAAGATTTATTTTTAGTTCTAGATTCACTATAGAGCACTAAACAAAAGTGTTCCTCCTCTAAATGCAAAAGATTTAGCTCAAAATGATATTTGTTGATGTGTATGTGAGCTCCACAACTATAGGATTGTGGGGTTGCAAAATAGGTAAGTAAGTTGAAAAATTTGCTTATGTGCATGTAAATTCTAACCCAGACTAAGTAGATAGTTGTAAGAAAAAGAGTGCACATGTGCATGACATATTAGTCACATGTGCACACACCAAAAGTTTCTATAACTCATAAATTGAACCAACTTCAAGAGAACCATTTACACCAATTTATAACTCATTAAAATCCATATCGAAGGAGGACTCAAAATTGACATAAATAACTATACCAAGACATACCTGAATGAAATAGCAAGATCCAAACAAGAATATGGTAGAACACAAAATTAAGACAACACCTTTCATCACTACTATTTATAATAATCCATCTGCAATGGGAAGTCTATCTTAAGGTGCATCATCTAATTTGTAAATTATGATTTTATATTCATGCATTCTCTCCTTTTTCTCAAGTTTATCCGGATATGAAGGCCAAATTTACTCGAATAAGATTCCCTCTCAATAATGTTGAAAATACTTTTCTTATTCTATATAAATTACAAAATCTGAGGGATCAGGTGGTTGAATATAATCTGAATCTCAAATTAATTATTATTATTTTATATTATTTGTAATTATAAAAAACCACTGCTTTCATTTCTATATATATTATTCTGGTTTGCTTACAGTACGTAATCGCTATCATAGTTGTCATTGTAATTTTTAAAAATACTACATCCTGAGCATAAGATGAATCCGATTCCCCGATGTCTCCATCTTAATGGTATCTAAGAGATTTATTATTCACCGGCGATTGTGTTGTGATGGGCCGGCAGACCTTATCGACAACATTGAAAGGGTTAGTTTGTGGCTTTCCATTGATTGGAAATTCACAGCTTTTCCTTTTCTCATAGCATGGAATCCCATTAGACTTGGGATTTTCTTTCTCCTCTACCGCTTTGTAAATAAGCTGAAGAGCAATGCCTGCAAATTGAAATTGGATAGTTGTAAGAAAAGAGTGCACATGTGTATACACCAAAAGTTTGTGATTCTGACATTAATGTTATTTGCAATGCTGCAAGTCATAGAAGTATATATGCAATTCACACTTTTATGATGCTTGCATGAGGAATATAGAGAATCGGAACGTTTTCGATTCAGGATGATCGAATCCAAACTCTGAAACACTTCCATGGACTTGGATATGACAGTCTGGATTTCTATTGCACTTCATTCGGCCCCGATTCTTTTGCTGCGTAAATTAGGTGGCATTTTAAAGAACAAAATGCATATATTTGAGTTCTAGGACTAGTGCGTAATTATTTGTGGACCTCTATTTAGTCTTCGCATCCAAAGTTCAACTGTTTGTTATGGAGACAATGATTTCTAATTGGTGCAGTCAAGGAGTAGTATGAAGAGAATATGTAGACGGCCAGTTAAGTGTTTTAATTGCAATGACAAAGCCTGGTAAGAGAGATTGGATGTATTGGTGGCTTAGTCGGTGACAGGGCATAGATTTGTAAGGGAAACCTGGTTTTGTGGTGTCATGTAAAAAGAAATGTCAAGAGAATTACAATGTCATTGTTGTGTGTAGGAATCCAAGATAAAATCAAGTAGCAAATACATCGTTAATCATTCTAGGTTTTTAATTTATTCCGAGGGATTAAGAGTTAGGTGTTGTAGGTAGTTGGTTAGGAAATAAAGGGATTTTCTTGTTTATTCACAAAATTTGGTATCAAGAAGATTTTTTCACCTATATAATCATGATATTCTTCTACAAAGAATTCAATGTTTAAAAGAGGTAGTTACAACAAATTTAATAGAAAATGTCATTAAAATGTCATGATGAGTTATATGATTGTGATATGTGTTCAACACAAGTTGATCAATCTTCTAATGTAAAATTTATTTCATGTTTGTCATTTCATTATTGTTACATCGCCTCTACCCCATCAACCATCTCTCTCTTTTAGGCTATAAATTACAGTGAATTGTTTAAGCTAAGGAAGCAATTTTGTGTGAAGGCTTATGATTTTACATATTGGACCATCCTGGTCTTGAGTTACTATCTGAAGACTATGCTCCTATTGGATGAATATTTTGTTATCAACTAACTAATGAAAAAATGGTTATATCAACTATAGTATGATGAGATAAAATCTCCCCTCTCAAAAAGGGGAGTTTCCCTTCTTATTGCTAACTATAATCAACCAATAACTCACTAAGCTTATTCATGCTAAAACTGTTCATAGGGTATTTTCATATCATCTAATTCTCTTATTTTAGAATAGATGTTCTCTTACAAACTTACAATAACAATCTCGTGATGCTTACAATTTGTAATGAACCACAAACTATTGATTGGAGCAATAATAATTGATACTCAACTTAGTTAAATGAACGAATAACTGAAATGATACCATTAGCATTAACACCAAGAAACCCACAAAAGCACAAAATCTTTTGTCGCTTCCTATGTCAATTGGAAAAAGAGAAGGTATGGAATATGATGTAGCCCAAAGTCTTCAATGTATGCCAAGATAAGATCAAACAATCATAGACGATAACTTGCAGCCCAAAGTCTTCAAGTTACTTTCCAATCATGAACATTAAGACAACTCCAAAGATGATAGCGCAACTCAAAGACTAAAGAATCAGATTTAGAACTCCTAGAATATTTGATTCCACACCACGATTTAATCACATAGACAAGAGAATGTAATAAAAAATACTTAAGAACAATTCCAATGCACCACAAGCTTAATTCAAGAAAAAAATTGAATGGAAATATGTTTTCCTTATGTTGATTGAATAGGATTTACACTTTTGAACATAAAGTTTCAATGTACTCCTCAATGCAGTAGTGTTTCACTTGAATAGCTAAAAGTCCATAATTACAAAAGAGCCCCCTTTTATTTATAGAGGGAAGCTACAAGCAAAAATAGGAAATCTACAACTACTTTGACTTATTCAAAGGAAGATTCCAATTTTACTTGGGACTGTACTCCTCTTACATGTACTTGCATATTACAAAAAGACATGTAAAATGCCATTTACAAACTATAAACTACATAATGAAAAACTTGGAAAATAAACTATGTCCGTAGACACATTCTCTTCTTCTTCTTCTTCTTTCTTTTTCTCCAAAAAGTCTTCATATCTTTTGAAAGCTGCATGAGCTTCAATGTTCATTATCCCTAGTGTGTAACTGGAGATGGCTAGAACTTGTGTGATAGATTCCTCTATGTTGACATGTACCTTTCTATGCTTATCCAAAATTATCTTCAAATCATCCAAAATTACATGGAAGTCTACTAATTTATCAAAAGAAAGTGAGAAAGCTACTGATTCTATCTCAGTATGAATTAGTGTAGTAAATTCCTGAACAACTGTATCCACGGGAAGATTTTTCTTACTGTCATCAAGTATCTGAAATGGAAGCTACCCAATCTTGAAAATGATATCTAATCCTTTATCAATGCTTGTATTTTGGGTTTCCTATCTAGATCTTTTATCAATTCCTTGAGGATATCTCTCTTATTCTTCATTGCTTTTTGGTACTCAATGTACATTTTCCTAATGGGGATCACCCAATTCTCAACTAACTCCTTCAACTTGAAGTCTTTCAACTTTTTCCAAGTCACAAGGTCCTTTTCCACTAGATATAAATTTTGTGATATGTCAAGTGTTTGATTCATGTCTTGGCATCATTCATATTGCTAAAAAAATTGATAGAAGACTTTTAAAAGTTGAGTTCCTTGTGCAATTAGACTTTCTATGCATGCATTCATAGCTTGACCTTATGCCCCAATCCTTTCAGCCTTTTGAATTGTTTTGTCATCAACACATGCTATAATAGGTTCAATTGATTCAGAAGATTAACTTATCCTTAATATCACAGAAGTAAGTTGTTCCACCTTAAGCTTAAGTTGATTTTTGATAACCTTATCTCTATCATATCTCTCGATCAAAGCAACCAATGTTGCTTGTGGGTCCTCTTTAGCACTTTCATGTGTATATTTTCCAATTTCAATCCTTGAGATAACATAATCAGCACCTTAGATTTCTTCATCAACTATATCTGGTGGTAGCACTTATACTTTAGTATACTAGTTTCTTGATTTATCAACAAGCACCCTTGAAAGTGTTTTAGCCTTCTTAGTTGTCTTGGGCTTTACTGGAATAAGTTAGATGAATTCAAATTTATATAGGGAAATTCCTTGTTTCTTTCTCTTGGTTTTTGTGATATTAGCCAAGGAGGAAGGATGGAAGAACCCTCTTCTATTTTTGTCACCAAGGTTTGTGATGACAGAGTTGATCTTATGGCTTGTGAAGAAGATGGGATATTAGGTGAAATGATAGTGGTGGTCAAAATTAGTGTGCTTTGAGTTAACATCATAGTAGGAATCTCCACACTTGATATTTTAGATGTAGATATAAACTTATCAAAGTCTGAGTGTATGAATATATCAAGAATAGGTGAGGATACATCAGATAAACTAGGTAAAGAGGAAAGTGAGACAAACACATTCTCTATGTTTCCATGAGGTCTTTCAAACAATGATTCATTGGTGGGTAAGAAAGGGGATGAATGAAAAACTGTACCAACACAGTGGGTGTAGTAGAAACAATCTAGAAATAGTGTAGGGAAAAGGTGTGCACTCAAAGTAATTGGAGGAGTAGAAATTTGAACTACAAAAATTATAGGAGAAGAGGAGGGAGGTTATTCCTATGTTGATTCCAGTTGAGAAGTATCAAGAGATTTGTGTGACTCTTCACTAGCAATTTATTCTTCTTCTACAACTTCTTGAGTATATGTTCCCTCTTTTTCTTTCCTTTTTCCTTTAGCCCCTTTGATCTTGAAGAAAATTTTTGGCTTCTAGCTAGTACTAGAAGTATCTTCTTTATTCTTCATTCTCAATTCTTCCCTTTTACAAAAAGGACCTTCAATATACTCTTCATTTGATCTTGTTTAGTTTTTTTTTTAACTTTATTCCTTTCTTTTCCAACCAAATATTGGTGCTAGCAATAATAGGTTGAAACCTTTCTCTTATTGAAGTCATCTCCTTATGTGACCATTGAATTGGAAAAAGAGGAGTGTTAGAAATTTTATTTCCCACATATGTAGAATCTACTATATCATATTCTTCTTACATGTCCTCAAGCATATCAGGAAGCTCAAAGTTCTTGATCTATTCTAAGGTAAGCTAACTGAAATATAACTTCCTTACATCTTCATCACTTTTTCATTCGGCCTTGTAGTGTAGAAAAATGTATCCCTTTACATTTTCACACTTGTTTGGGCCCTCCCTGCTAAAATTGGGCTTCTTTATACCTTATTTGGTCCTATTTTGTATCCACAAGCCTTATTTAATGCATCTTTCTAAGGATAATCATGATACATATCTAATACCCAATCATAATTTAATGATTCTAGATTGTATGGCCTAGATTTAGTGATTTGGAACTCATACGCCACCTTGGGAATATGGGTCCCACCTAAGTTTCAGGGTCTAGTCCTAAATTTGGTATTAAACTTAACCTTTCTTGAAATTTGTGTCCCAAGCTTAGCCTAATGGGACTCATATGCCCCAACTGGTGTATGAGTCCCGATTAGCTTGGACCTATTTCAAATTAAAAAATTTGGTGGAATTTTATTCTCCTAAATCTGATGTCAACTTTTAGTGTTGCAATTTCAAGAAATTTGCCATAAACAAGTATAAATACAAGGTTATTTCACATATTTTCTCCTAACAAGATCTAGCAATTCAAGTATTCAAGCACTATAGCATATTTATGATCAAGAGGGTTCACAAGAGCATTCAAGAGCTAATTATCAAGTATTTTGGAGCTATATTCAAGATTCAAGAATCATGTCAAAGTCATCATGCATCATGCTTGTTTTTGAGCTAATATTTTGATGTAGGATCTTATGATTCAAGTAAGCATTCAAGTTGAAATCTACAACATTCAATCAAGATTCAAGATCTACATTCATGCTAGCCATTTACATATAAGATTCCAACTTTTGTTCTAAGGGTTTCATGAATTGTAACATTACATTTTGTTCATTCATCATTCCTTCATGATATTCTATTTCATTTCAAGGTTTGATTACCAAAGTAGGGTTTGAAAAATGAAAACCCCTATCTACTAACAAAAAACCATTTTCCCTCTCTTTGATATGTGAATTGTAGATCTAGGTTGAAGATCCATTGAAGAGAATGATTGGAGAAAGTTGTGAAAGTTGCAAAGCTGTTACCTACCTTGCAAGATCACAAAAAGTCACCTACAAAGAAAAATTCAGAGTTTCAGACCCAAAGCTCAGAAGGGAGAAAAGCTACAAGAAATCACTAGAGGATATTAGAACTTTAGATCAACCCTAATATGGGATTAAATCACCACTTGTGGCATATGAATCCTTGTATACCAGTTTTCAAAATTTCTCTGTAGATCTTGGTTTAGCAATTGTAGATTTTGAATTCAGCCTGAAACATTAAACTGGGACTAAATCACCCCTACTAGCATATGAGTCTTAGTGTGTATTAAAATTCATATTTCCGGGAGTGCAAACCTTGTTTCAATCATCTTCAATTTTATAGGTGACCCTCTATCCTTTCTCAATTCATTATTCTAATTTTTAGTTTCATATCTTGGGTTGCATAGTTAGGTTTACATATCATTTGCATCTTCTTCTTTCCAAGCCCTTGCTTAGTGGTGAACCCCATTATTTTTAATCACACCCAAGTAAACCATCCTAATCACCTAACCCATCCCTTAATCAAGAAAATTTGTTGAGGTATCTTGGTTTCCTTTAATGAAACATAAGTGAAATAAGAGGAGGAATCCTAATCTCCCTTTAGTTCCATCTCCCAAAAGGTGGAGCACTATTTTCTAGGTTTCATTTTGGTGAACCTAGCCTTTAACACCTTATTTTTTGATTTGGAGAGCATCATAGTCCTAAATTTAGCTTACATTAGGTCTTGCATTAGTTAATTGGCATCTATGGTTTCTAAATCTTGCATTATTGAAAGTGCATATAGGTTGCATTTTTGCATCTCACGTCATTGAATTTCACTTGAAATATATAATTGCACTTAGTCTAGACAACATACAAACTAGAAAACCTAACATTCACTCAGAACTTGCTTTTGATTGGATAAGCAGTGAAGGGTCCTAACCCTTACAAAATGAAAAAATAGAGCCGAAAAGCTTAGAAAAATAGACTGGGCCAACACAACCAATTAGAGAGAAACAACTACCAACAAAGGACCAGTCAAAAATAGAAAACTACGAGAAAATTTTCAAGGAACATAGCTTGAACAAAGAAAAGCCTCAGAGGGAGAGTTAAATGAAACCATAGGGCGGGTGCATGAAGTTGGTCGCACTTTTGTGGCCAAATGGGAAAAAAATGGGGAAACACATAACGCGCTCGCATTATAATGTGAGTGCGTTATAACGCAAGCATGTTATGTGCTTTTAAAAGAAAAAAAAAAGTGAAATGTGTATCATTTTCTTGTCACTATTTCTCAGCTCTTCCCACAGCCAAAAACCCTCAATTTTGCGCTCTCATTCTAGGAGGAAGGACTTCTGCAAATTTCATCAAGAATAGTTGGATTTTGTCTGCAAATATGGCATCATGACGACAAAGAGATACATGAGGTAAGTATTGCTTACTATTTGTTTTTAATTTGTTAGTTTGAAATTGATTTTGTTTGTTTTAGGTTAGATTTGATTTTTTTTTAAATCTATAGGAAATCCTGCAAATCCTCAACAAGAAGAGGAGGTAAATCCTCAATAGCAAAATCCTCAACAAAATCAACCTCCCCCACCATTCTCTCAATTCCCTCCTGGCACTCAAGAAAATTTGAGGAGTGAAATTGAGAACAATAGAAAACAACTTGAGGATCTTATCAGTAGGTTGAGTGATCCAAATACTTCAACCACAGAAAGAATGCTTCTAGCAAATTCATTGAAAGACATGTTAAAAAATGTATATGCAATCACCCAACAAATATATGGATGGCAAGATAGGAGGCAAACAGCTAGGGCATATTATGCAGACAAATTATCATATAAACAAGTAAAAGATTTAAAAATTACTAAAGGTGATTTGTGCTCTCTATTCACTGACCCTAAAACAAATCAAAATCTTACCCTCAATGCAAAGAGGTTTCATATTCATTGGTGCCACCACCAAGAGATTAAGAACCGTTTTTATGAAAGATGGTATATAGTCTTTGATTACCCACCATGCAATAATTGTGAAGTCCCCCAATATTTTCTTAGGAAACTATATAGTGAGTTTGTATTGAACCAAATCCCAAATTATTTTGATAGGAGGGAGTTCCAGGGGAGAGGTGGGAGGTCGGCTTAGGATAGGCCCGGTGCATAGC
>VDFB02056948.1:0-17878 GCA_007258455.2 Sequoia sempervirens
ATCCTTCTAAACTGACTTTAACAGTAGTGCACCCTAAGCTAATAGACACTAGTGGTCTTTATCCTTTGCAAGAAATGAAACAAAAAAAGAAATCTTCGCTTAATGTAAATGTCATCACACAAAACACTAATGATTTGAATTTGTTAGATTTTACACCCTCCTGCAAAGGAGAGAACAAAATCTCACAATTTAAAGATTCTTGTGTAGGTATGACACCTTGTGCTAAGCAAGAGATATCTTTGTCACAAAATAAAATAACATCCTCAACTTTTGACCAAGAGAGTATCTTGACAAGACTCCTCCAGGATCTTTTGATCTCTCTCCCTCTAAGAACATGAAATAAAATTTATTACAAGACTTCATTTTGTGCATATCATAGAGTTCATGGTCATTCTATAAATGAATACAAGGCTTTAAATAATAAAATTCAACATCTTACGGACTATGGTGCTCTCCCTTGGGTTGAAGCACCTAATTCCCCTATTCATTTCGGCTCATCCCTGCCCTAAGTGGGGGCAAGGGTTTAGATAGCCTTGTCCTTGTATGTCACTTGTTGTTGCCTCTTATGGCTAGTTGACTGCCTTTCATGTATATATAAGAGCAATCTTGGGATGTGGATGACATGCCTTAAGTTGGATCACATGTGATGAACTGATTTATGCATTTTGGGGGCAACCCTCTTTTCCTTTTTCATGTTTGGCTACTTTCAAGTAATTGCTCACAACATCGTGTTAGCAATTTCTTTAAAGTGGGGGAATACATTGGCATTATTTTGGCATGATTTCATTTGCATTTGTGTTCCTTGTGTGATTTTCTTTCTTCTTTCCATGCGTCCTTTTCTTGGTGGCGTCATTGGGCTTGATTTCCTCCAAGAGTGTGATATTTCTTTACACTTTTCTTCTCTTGGAAACATTATGTACAATGTTCCCTAAGAAGAGACCTTGCATGAACTAAGAAAAATCCCTTTGAACACCTCTCTCTTTCTTGTTACATTGCATTTTTGTAACTTATTAAAGTCATGGAGGTATGGCTTTGATATGGGCCCCTAGGGCTCACCTAGTGAACAACTAGCTTCACTAGACCTTGTGAGTATATTTTTCTTTTTGTCCTTATGATAGTCATGGGGGTATGATGTTGATATGGACCTCTTAGGGCTCACCTAGTGGACACCTAGCTCCCACTAGCCCTTTTGAGTGTTCGTTTTGTTTGCATAGTGGATAGTGTGTTCCACTTGTAAACGTCTTTCATCCTAGACCTGGTCCACCATGTTGGATGACTAGTCAAAGCTTGATCCATTGTAGTTTTTTCCTTTTTTTCCTTTTCCTTTTTCTTTTCTTTGACAGTGCATGCTAGAAATCTGATTAGGGCTTCATATATCATCAGCAAGTGTGCTCTTATATGCCTATGTTGGTTTGTCATAGGATCTTGGTCCTGGGGGCTTGATCATCCCTCTTGATCATTTTCATCCTATCTTACTAACATTGGTGCATTTGAACCCCTCTTGATTGCGTGGTTGGCTAATTTAGTGTGAGTTTGAAGCAAGTTCATCCTCTCGCTAAAGTGGGGGATAAATGTAGAGTAGTAAAATGCATACCCTTGCATTTTCATACTTGTTTTGGCCCGCCTTGCTTTATTTATGCTTCCTTATGGCTTAATTGGCCCTATTTTGTATCCACAAGCCCTATAAACTATATATTTTTATGGAAAATCCCAACAAACCTCAAAAGATAAACAATCATTTAATGTTTTTGTTTATAGTGTGTCCTTGATTTATGGAGTGGTACTAAAACAACACCTAGGGCATCTTTGTCCTCCATGGGTCTTGGGACCCTGATATTGAAAACACCAAAATAGGTCCCTTTTTGGAGTCTGTGCCCCAAGAATTGAGCCTTGGGACTAAGATGCCACCTAGGGCATCTTAGTCCTCCTTGGCTTATTTTCGGGATCCAATTTCAAATTTGGGCAAGATTTAGCCTCCTTTAATTAATGAATTCATCTGTCAGCTTGTTGTGGTGTAATTTCAGGATATTAAGCATGAATAAGTATAAATACAAGGGTCCTCCACTCATTTTTCATATCTAAGCATTCATAACAAGATAACAAGCATTCAAGTATTCATTCCTAAGACAAGTTTATGCATTCAAGAGCAATTCATAAAGCATTTGGAGCCATCATCAAGATTCAAGCATCATGTCAAGGGTTTAGTGCATCCATTCATGTTGTTGAGCCAAGATTTTGGATGTAGCATTGAGGATCTATTTGCAACCATTGTTCACATCATATCCAAAGATCCAAGATCTAAATTCTTAATGGCCACTAGATGGTAGATTGTAGATTTGCTTCACAAGACATCATACAAGGTGATATCATTTACATATTTCATATTTCATGTTTTATTTCATTCATTTCATCATTTGGTTTAATTACCTACAAGGGGTTTGAACAAGGCAAACCCCCATTTACTAACAATCAACAAGTTTTTCCCTCTTGTGTGTTTGTGCTTGCAGATCTAGGTTGAAGACTTGAAGATCCTTTAAAGTGCAAAGTTGTAAAAGTTGTAAAGTTGCATTTCAAAGTTGTTATCTTCATGGAAACTCACCTACAAGCTGAATTTGGAAGTTTCAGGACCTCATATCAGAGAAGAAGAGTAGACCTTGGACCTCACGACCACATTCAGAGTCTTCAAAAATTATGAATGGGACTAATACGCCACCTTGGGCATCTTAGTCCTCCAGAGGGTATTTTTCAAAGATTCTTCAGGATTTTGTTTTGACATCTGAAGAATCTACATCTGCCCCAAAAAATAGCAACATGACTAATACGCCACCTTTGGCATCTTAGTCCTCCACAACATATTTTGACAGCTTCGTTGCATTTCTAGAATCCTCATAACATCTCCAAACTTCCCAGGTATACACATACCTTAACTTGGTGTAGCTTAATTTCATTATTTTCATTTCTCATTTAGCTCGCATTTCTAATTCTAGGTCATTTTGCATATCACACTATGTTTTACAACATTTGTCTTTTCCAAGAATTTGTTGGTGGTGAACCCCTAAAAATTTGAAAAAGCCCCCTCCTAGGTCCTCCTTATTGTGAAATGACTCACCTAGTGAGGTTGATAGTCAATTCAATTAGGACTCTTAAGACATTAGTGAATGATTAGTGGAAAAAGTGTGATATCTTATGTTAGTGTAATTAATTTATTATTACACTAGCATAAGTTAACTTATGCCATATATCATTTAGTGCTAGGTTGCATTTTAATAAATCATTTAATAAATGGGGTAATGTCCCCTTCCTTGTTTGTAGGGATAAGATTCCTTCTAGAAGATGAGTTTTCCTTCTAGAACTTATCTCAACATTTAATAATTTCCTAGATAGGGTTCACATGTTGTCACATGTTGTTAGATCATGACACATGGCAACATCTCATGCATCTTAGGTTTTCTCTTTTTCCTATATAATCAAGCATTTTGTTCATTTGTAACATATCAATCATATCATCAATATAGAATCTCCATTGTGCATGCCTAAGTTCGAACACTTTCTGTGTGGTTGATTATCTTTCCCGGCAAGGGTCCTCCATTGAAGATTCTAGAGCTTCAAGGACTGTGCATCCATAATCTCAACATCTTAGGTATCCATTTTTCTCCTCACCAAGTCCTTCATAAGGATTAAAATAAAGACATAGTTTTTATTCCAAAATTTGTTGTTAATGTTGCTTCACCATATCAAACACCTTGCTTCAATGTATTCCCTGTAAAATGAATAAAATACAAAACCAAGTTGTGCTCCTTTGGTAATTGAAGATTCATTTATTATTTTCTCAAAAATCACTATATTTTCCCTCCATTTCAAGCACCCAATAAGACAAGAATGGAATGCCAAATGTCACTTAGCTTATTAAAACTTTTATAGGAAGACAAATTGATAAAAATGAATATTAATTATTATTTTCAAGTTCCCTCTAACATGCCAATGGACCCCTTAAATCCTTCAAGCCTTGAATTGTATAATAATTTTAAAATAACATTAAACACATTGTTTGCTTCTAATTGTTGAAATGAAAATTCAAGTATTGGTAAATAAAGATTTTATCCTTTAAACACTCCACAAGATGCTCTTGAAGCTCCAACGCACAAAAAAATGCAAAAATTAAATATGAATTTTTTTTTTTTGTGATGCAGGATTACTTGTGAACTCAAATGCTCTTGCATCATAAACTTTAAACTCTAGGCCCTAAACCCTAATAACTAATATTAATAAATTTTATTTAACTAAAACATTAAAAAATAATTTTAATCCCTAAACCCTCAATGTTGAACCATCCATCACAAACCCTAAACCCTAAACCCTAAACCTTAAGCCCTACACCCTAAAACCTCACAAATAATAATTTAAAACTAAAACCTATAAAATTAAACTAAATCTATAAATCCTCCATCATAAACCCCAAACTATAAACCATGAATAATCTAGAGAGATGGAGTGAAAGAGAGATATATAGGTGACATAGAGATAAAGAGAGGGAGAGAGGGGGAGAGAAATGGAGGGAAGGAGAGGTAGAGAGAGTTAGGGAGGGAGGGAGAGGTAGTGAGAAGAGAGATATTATGAGGTAGAGAGGAGAGAGAGGTGAAGAGGTGAGAGAAAAAGAGAGAAAAAGAGAGAGAAGAAGAGAGGGAGAAAGAGAGGGGTAGGGAGGAAGGGAAGGAGAGGTAGAGAGGTAGAGAGGGAGGGACATGAAGAGAGGTGAGAGAGAGGTAGATAGTCTCTCAAACCTCTATCATGAACCCTAAACACTAAGCCCTAAATTCCAAACACTATACGTCAAACCCTAAACTATAAACCCTAAATCCTAGGCCCTAAAAACTAAACCCTAAACCCTAAAACATAACATTATTAATTTTTAACAATAAAATCTTAAAAATTAAAATTAATCCCTAAAGCCTCAACATTGAACCCTCTATCATAAACCCTAAATCAAATTCCATAAACCTTAGGCCCTAAACCCTAAAAACTAAACCATAAACTCTAAATCTAACATTAATATTTTTTAACACTAAGACCTTAAAAATACACTTTAATCCCTTAACCCTGAATTTTGAACCCTCCATCATAAACCATAAACCCTAATCCCTAAACCATAAAACATATTAAAAAATTTAGACTAGAACCTATAAAATTAAATTTAATCTTTAAACCATCCATCATAAACCCTAAACCCTAAAAATTATTTGCTAAGCCCTAAAACCTAACATTAATAATTTAACATTAAAACCTAAAAAAATAGCTAAACCATCCATCATAAACCCTAGGCCCTAAACCATAAAACTTCAATAATTTAGAGAGAGAATGAAAAAGATATATAGGTGAGATAAAGATGACAAGAGGGATAGAGGGATGGATGAAGGGAGAGAGAGGTAGCGAGAGGGAGGGAGGGAGGAAGAGGTAGCAAGGGGAGAAAGCTATAGATGCGAGAGAGAGAAAACAAGGAGAGAAAGAGATAGATATGGGTATGGAGGGAGAATGAGGTGGAGAGTGAAGAGAGAGTGGTGAGAGAGAGGTAGGTACCATCCTCAAGCCTTCATCATTTGTTGTAAACCCAACACCACAGGCCCCAAACCCTAAACCCTAAACCTTAGCACTAAACTTTAAACACTATATGATACGTAGAGAGGGAGAGAGAGGGAAAGAGAGAAATAAAGGGAGAGATTGAACGATAGAGGGGGGTAGGGAGAGAGTGTGATGAAGAAAGGGAGGGAGAGAGAGAGAGATAAGAGAGGGAGAGAGGGAGAGAAATGGAGGGAGGGAGAGGTAGAGTGAAAGAGAGAGAGGGAGAGGTAGCAAGGGGAGAGAGATAGAGAGTTGAGAGAGAGATAAGATAGGGAGAAAGAGAGAGGGTAGGAGCTAGAGAGGGAGGGAGGTAGAGAGGTGAGGGTGAGAAGAAGAAGAATAAGAGAGAGAGTGATAGAGAGAGGGGTTGGGAGGGAGGGAGAGTTAGAGAGGAGCGAGGGGTGAGAGATAGTTTCCACCCTCGATCCTCCATCATCAATCGTAAACCTCGTTCCCAAAACTATAAACCCTAAACCTTAAGCCCTAATATCTAAAGTCTATATTTTAAATAAGGAGAGAGGGAGAGAGAAGAAGAGAGGGAGAGAGGGTGTGATAGAGTGAGAGAGGGAGAGAGGGAGAGAGATATAAAAGAGAGGGAACAATGTAGGGAGAGGTAGCAAGGGGGGGTGATAGAGAGGTGAGAGAGAAGATAGGGAGAGAGAGAGAGGAGGGAGGTAGAGAGGTGTGTGCAAGAAAGAGAGTGAGGGAAGGGGGAGAGAGAAAGAGAGGTAGAGAGAGCAAGGGAGGGAGGGAGATGTAATGAAGGGAGAGAGATACAAATGCATGTGTGAGAGAGAAGAAGATAGGGAGATAGAGAGAGAGGTGAGATAGAGAAAAATATGGAGGGGGGAGGAAGGGATAGGTAGAGAGATAGATCTAGATAAAGAAGGATATCTAAAGAGGGACAGATAGAGAGGGAGGGAGGGAGAGGTAGAAATATAGGTCTAGAGCTCAGAAAACGTAGAGAGAGACAAAATAAGGGAGAGGGTAGAGAGTGAGAGAGAGAAGGTGAGGGAGAGAGAACATTTTTCCTTCACAACATCATGAGTGCATGTTATAATACACTAGCATTAGAATGCACTCACGTTATTATTTTCCTTGTGAATTTCCAAACCTTAGGGTTGGATTTAGCTTGGGAATCCAACCCATTGACATTTCAATGTCCAAAGATATGTTTTTTCAAATTATAAAAAAATTGACACAATCACGAGCATGCTCTCCATCAAGATTGAATATGTTTCAATGCCAACCTATCAAAATAATGACATAGTAACATTGAGCTATCTCTTATCTTTTTAACCATGTGATTTTTCTCACATTTCAAATATGTTAAGATTTTAATCTTTAATTTGTTTTACTAGTGTCACCATTTTTTTCCAAAAATCTATGTATGGTATTTTTGGATTCATTTTTTAGTCAGTCATCGAAATTTTAATTAAATTACATTTTAAGAAAGTAGACTCTATTATATACATAGTCAAAAAGAATTTATTTTTTATTAGTTTCCTATAAAATTTGGGAGGAGAACACTCAATTTTTTTTAGAATGTGTCCACTTTGAAAATTAGTAAAAATTCATATATTCTTTAAAAAATAAGCAAAAAAATTAGGCATAGACTACATGGTGTTAACTAATTTCTCATTGAAATTATTTTTTAAATACTAAAAAACTATTAACATTTTAGGGGTAGCACACAAGGTCCACTATGTTATATTTTTTAGATAAAAACATGAGCACATTTTGTTCTCCCCATTTTTCAACCCCTTAGTCTCAACCAGATTTTAAAAAAGTTAGTAGTTTAGAAAGTAGATTCAGAGTACTACAAATCTTGTTCTTGTTGCATCTTTAAATTTAGATTGTAAATTTTGTCAATTTCTCATCCAAGATCAATATTTCTTGATTTCAGAGAAAAAAGGCCACTTAAGACCTTTTGAACTAGAGTTCTTATTCAAATGCACACAAATAAAGTGAGAACCAAAACACTCATCAAGTATCTAATCCAATGGAAGAATTTACCAATTGAAAATGACATGTGAGAGGGTGAAGAGTTTATTTAGAAGCATCCACACTTGATTAACATTAAGGACAATGCTTCTTTGAGGAGGTGGGCATGTTATGCCCTTAATATTAGAGTATATATAGGGTTATGAGTAGTCAACTTGTGGCTACATTAACTCCTAATTAAGTTATATTATCATTATTATATTTTTATTTAGTTATTTAGGTTAGTCTAAGGCATATATGTGATTATGTAAGTCAGCTTGAGTGATATCCTAGGCATGAGTAGGGTGTATATATAGGAGATACTAAGTATTATTTAATCATCAAATTATGAATTGTGTTCTCATTGGAGATATTTGGAGGACTTCCCCTCAAAATGGCTTGTTATTCTCAACTATTATCAAGTATTGTCAACATATTTCACATTATATTCTTCTTTTTTGCAAGTTATTTAATTGCATATCATTTTTGACATGTATTGTATAGAATTTTTATGTATTACTATGAATGAATAATTCGGCCACAGTTTCCCCCTTCACACTTCCCCACTAGACTATATATATTGATGATGGTTCAACCGCTTAACCCAAGGTTCAAGAGCTATCTGATAAAAAACATCTCCTTGGTTAGGCCCCCATAAGGCCCCACAGGTGCACTTGGCCTCTTGTTGTTCACATCCAAGAGGCCTTATATTCTATGTTGAATCCCCTTATAGAGGATTTATAGTTTAGATGTTGAATCCCCTAGTGTAAAACCCTTGAAAATAGAGCATGGGTGATCCCACAATAGTGGTTTACAATTTTTGGCCAAACTAGATACTGAAATATTTTTCTCTAACTAAATCTTCACTTTCAGGCACCTATAGCGGCTAAACTATGAGGAATTTGAAGATGATGCAAACTAGTGATTTGTGACATTTTTTTTGTAGATTCTAAATATATTTTTTTCAAAATTTTTGGAATCAGATTGCACTTCTTTTTCCATCTCTTTGAAAACTAGTTTTTTTTAGAAAACAACATTTTTAAGAGTGACGCTCACTGTATAATGCATAATTTTTTTTTTCCATGAAGGATAAAATTATATTTCTTTTGAATTTAGATTTGTAACTCTGATATCTAGTGCTTCCAATTGGTTAGATAGTTTTTTATTGAATATTTTTTCCTTAATCAAGTTTCAAAGTCAAATAAATTATAATTCAGACATAGGCGGACCATATAACACTTAACTTTTTTTGTATGTATCAAATTTTTTTTTTTTTTGTTGGATCAAGGACTTCAATATCTAATACACACTCATATTTAAAAAAATATATATTGATAATCTGCTATTTTTTCACATGTGTAGAACACAAACTTGATTTTCAGTGAAAAACCTATGTTTAATAAAACTAAAAAAATAAATACATAATAAAACCAAAACATATTAAAATTATAGTCATTGGATAGCTGGTTCCGGGGACTACCTGATTCTAGTTGGGTTTGTAAAGTCTCCTCCATTTTCATCCTCAACCCAAGCTTCGAAGGGAAAAAATTCTGATTTTTTTTTGTGCCAAAGAGCAGGAAGGTGGGAAAAGGGGGGTTCGCTCGAACTAGGGGGGGTTTGAGCGAACCCCCTTTCAAAAGGGGTGTTCCTTGTCTTTTTTAGCGAGAATGGTGGGGCATTTCATTAAATGGGTTCGCTTAGCAAACCCTCCTTTGGTTCATTCGAACCAAATAGTTCTCTCGAACCTCAAAAATATTTTTTTTTGGCAAGGGGTCAATTTTTTCAACTTTTCCTTCCTCACTCCAATTGTAAACTACTTTTGTGGGTTTACCCACATGCATTCAAGTTTCTTTTTTATTTTGTTGAATTTATGACTTTATTTCCTTTTGCTCCATATGATCATCCATCGATATGGACTTGCACATAAGATCCCTTTAAATATTCTCTTATGTGGAGCCTCCATTTACATAACAAAGAAGCATTCTTCTTTGAATAAATATTAGAATATGTTAGAATATTCTTTGAAATTATTTTTATCCTTCTTAAAGATTATATATTTTTTATTTTTTATTTCAATAAAAGGCTTATTCCAAGCTAGATTTTCCATCCATTATAGAGTTTACTAAGCCTTTATTTGTTGAAAACATTTATTAAAATTAATCATGATGTAGTCAAATAAGTCCAAGGTGTTGAGCAAGCTGCTCGTGCAATTTTTATTTCATTGGAATTTATTTTACAATTTCAATGGATTATTTGAATGATCATATTTGTATAGGCTATTATAGAGGTTATCAATACTATTGATGGTTAAATCAGGCAATGTTAACTCCCCTCAAAGCATTCACTCAATGTTGGTACTTTCCAAAGTAAGTTATAACACTAGTTTGTTATGGATGGTTAGTGATTCAACCTATCAAAATCCATAGAGTCAAGCATCTCTCGCAACACTACTCCACCTCCCAAATTTCAAACTACATTATTTAATTGACCCATAAACTCTTAAATACATGAGATATATATTCTACAATACCTCAAAGAAGTAAAAATAATCTAATCCAAAACCATCCTAATTACATGACCAAAGAAAGTAATAAAATTTTAAAATAAATGTAAGCATAACCAAAAAACAATAATAATTTCATTGATACAAGACAAATGTTCCTTAAAAAATATAACCAAAATGATTCTAAACCTAATAATTCCACTTTGTCTAAGTGTGGTTTTTTTTTTTTTTTTTTCAACTAATTCTACTCAAGTTGAGTGGCGTCCAAATCTGTTTTTTTACATGGAGGAGGATTCAAACTTGACACCGTATAAGTGCCTACTACAACGACTCTGCCGCCCTTCGGCAGTGGTGTCAAAATCTTTGAGAGAATCAATAATGGTAGTGATAAGAAATGAGTGAAGCAGCTACATTTGTATAACGTTTCCAACAAGGAACTCTGTCGTTTCCTTCGAACAGACAGAGATGATCATGTCAAACTGCCGTGGAGATGAAGGTGGAAATTCAAATATGGAGATTCAAACTTGACACCGTATAAATGCCTACTACAACGACTCTGCCGCCCTTCGGCAGTGGTGTCAAAATCTTTGAGAGAATCAATAATGGTTGTGATAAGAAATGAGTGGAGCAGCTACATTTGTATAACGTTTCCAACAAGGAACTCTGTCGTTTCCTTCGAACAGACAGAGATGATCACGTCAAATATGGAAATATACCATTCAGAAGTTAAATCTATCGTTTCCAACACGCAAATATACCACTCAGAAGTTTGTTCAAGTTGAAAACTTGAATTGGTAGATTCAGTAATTGAATTGATACGAGTCATGAGTCAATGTCTGTTACGTTCCTTCCAAGAGACTGAGTTGATTACAAGTGAGTGAAGCAGAACACGTGAAAGCACGTCCTACCATTCTATGGCTGCCATTAGCTTTTATCCGTAGATCAATCTCTACGCGTGAACACTAATTTCTCTGGCCTTCATTTCTACCCACTAACAAGTTATCCATACGTACCGTGCTTCATAGATTAATAATATATTTAATTAGCTAAAATTTCTGGACCCGGCTAACTCCTAGACAAGACGCACCTATGTACATACAAAAATGCATAAAAACATACATAATAACATACATAGACACATACATAAATGCATGCACTCACGGCAGGGCAATGTCTATGCAAATGACAGATTGCACCTTTGACCGTATTTATTAATTAATTGAAAAAAAAAAGTGAACGCACTTTTTATTTTCAATTAATTAATAAATACGGTTTTTTATTTTCAATTAATTAATAAATAATGGTTTTTTATTTGTCTCTAGAGTTGTCCAGTGCGCTTCAAATTGTGAAGGGGAAGGTGAAGGTATTGAACCCATGATTTTAATTTCTACAATCAATTTATCAACAAGTTGCGTCTCACCAACATTGGAGGAGACATATGTATTGAAACAATTTTTTGAAACCAGAATAGCTTTGATTGCATGAATAATATTATCCTCCCTTAGAGGTGGAATGTGATCTCTTGCCTTCACAAGGGGTTCATAGAACTTGTAGCTCAATACTTGATCTTTAGAATATGGATTTGTCAAAGGAAGGAAATGTCCCAAAATACAGCTGCTTTAAATAATCAAAATAACCACTGGCATGAAAAACGAAAAACATTTGTAAGAACAATGCACATATATGGTTTATATTCTTATTATTCAGTTCCTCACAAATGCTTTTGGCTGCCTTTCAATATTCACATTTAGTTTTATCAAAGTTCACAAAAATAATTATATTCAAAATACAAAAATTCTGGTTTCTATCTATTACAAATTTAAATATAATTTAAAATTATCTATAAATCAAATTTAAAAATAAGTATCTCATATCAATAGGAACATATTGAGAAATCTAAGATTCATTGGAGTTCATATTGAAATCATTTTTTGAAAGCTGACTTTGGCCGGATGTAGATGTATTGAAATCATTTTTTGATGATGTATTGTTTACAAGATTATTGAGAACTATATCCATATTACTCTGGAATTCAACACGTGTATTGTTATTGCCATCACACATATACACATCTATCGTTGTGTTATGAACAATGCATAATAAGAGCACGATGCAGAACAACCTACAAATATTTGAAGAGAATTATATTTATTTTGATTCTTTGAGTGGTAGAACTACCTAGAATAGTCTTGGTTTCTATTCTCTTGTAATCTTTCTCATTCTTATTAAAATTGAAGAAAATTTTATGACCAAAATTATCTACAAGGTTTAAAAATTGATCCAATCCTTATATACTATGGAATGGTAATGGATTTTGGATTGGGTTCTCTATCAACCATCAATCATTATGAATGTCTTCCATTGTTATTTTTTAGAATAAGTCATTGATTAAAATTTTTTCAATGCACTATATTAAAAAAATTAGGAGATGAATTAAAAGAAATATCAAAGATTTGTATTCCAAGGTCAACTCTACTTGGATCTACTTCCCAAAGTCTAGATCTAGATGTTCAACTTGAACATTGGATAAGTAGGGGGTGATCACACATATTACCTAGCAATACAAGATCTTATAATGCATAAAGAGAACCAAATCCATAAACCATTTTTTATACACTCTAGAAAACCTGTAATATGATAATTTGTTGCACCTCTTGTAATTTGCATGTACAACTTGTAGGTATTTATACAAGCAAGTCCCCAAATAAGATGCAAGTATTTACTAACAAGCTTCCAATGCATATGACACATTGCATATGTGGAAAGGATGATGATAGATACTAAACCCATATGACACCAATTGAATCATTATTTAACATAATTCAATGATTTTATCATGTGCGGTTTGCATATAGTGCTAGTTGTATGATTGTGTCTATTTTTACAAAGTCCATAGATGTCACATGCACATAAAAACATAATAGGTGGTTGTTTATGTTCCATTTGTTTGTGCACATGTAGTTTTATTAGACACTAGCATCTGTATCCTTTTACAAGGCTTCAAGATGCATGCATGCCGTGTTGCATGATTAGGCATGAGAATTTTATTTAAAGATGTGAGGGTAGTAAATTGCACATAAGTTTTGGCCGATAAGGGCATGATTCGGTGGTCAAGTCACTTGGTTGTAGTGACGGCCACCAGGGTTCAAACCCTTGCTAGGCCAAAGTCCTCGTAGGCCTTATGCCTTCGCTGGGCCAATGTGCTTGCGGGTTTGGTAGTATCTTGTGGTTTCTTGTACCTAGTGCATAGCTCCAGTCAAAAGCATTTACCCCTAATAATATGGGTGCATTGTACTTTTTTTAAAAAACTTGCACATAAGTTTATAAGCATTATGTTGTGCATATTGGGAAAGGTTACATGTGTTGATGAACTTTATGAAAAGGATGTATGAGGCTATATTGAAATCATTTGTTTCCTCTTAATTAGAATAATATGCATTGCATCATTTTTAATTTAAGGAAAGTATGTGTATATTTTCTAAAGAGTTTACCAATTAGTTTGATTTGTATATTGTCCAATCTTAATTTCTGAAATGAGTTTAGAGAATTGTGGCCCATATTAGTGGTAATGGTGTCAATGATGTCCCTTGATTTCATTTTTGAATGTTTTACTTTTGTTTTTTAGGATGCTTGATAGTTGTGAAATTTGATAAAGGGAGGAAATATGGCTTAAGGAGTTCCATGTTAAATATCAAGTATAAATGGAAAATGGTCAAGAATAGAGGCATTTTCACTAGCTTGTGGAAAATGGTTTACATAAGGATCATAGCACAAAGGCTTAGTACTTTGATGTGGTCTCTTATTGTGTTTCATTTTCCTCATATGATGAAAAAATAAATGCACAAATAATTGCAGGTTGGAAAAACATAGTGGGTTGTGAGTTATTGTATTGTGTTTGTTCAAAGCTCAAGGATGGAGAGATCAAGGAGTTGTAGGTGGGGGGATACATAAAACTAACCAAATTGACCTAAGGAGTGACTACCCAATTGGGTTGTTACGTGTAGAGGGTTTTACAATAGTATGTCACGGGTTGCAGGTTTCATAACACCGAGTGTTTACCAACTTCCAATTATACAAAAGCAGTATGACTGTAATGAAAAACTTTTGTTATTTAGACAAAAAATGCAATGGTTCAGTCACCTTTCAAAATTACCACAACTGTTAGTTAGAGTTTAAATTGTATTTCATTTTCTTCATATGATTGAAAAATAAATGCATGTAATATATTTGGGGGTTCGAAAACACAATTTCAATTATCAATTTGTTCATTGTGCTTATTTAAAGCTCAAGGGTGAAGAGGTTGAGGAGGATTTGTAGGTGGGGCATACACAAAAGTAACAAAATTGAGTTGAGGGGTAACTACCCATTATAGTATTTACATGTAGAGGTTTTTACAATAGTACGTGGCTTGTAGGTTTCATAACACCCCATGCTTGCTAACTTGTAATTTTATAAAATAGTAAGAATGTAATGAAATTCACCTTCAAAATTTATCAATTCTTAGTGTAAAAATTGTGTTTCAATTTCTTCATATGTTCAAAAAATAAATGCATAATATAATTGCAAGTTGGGAAACACAATGGGTTTTGAGTAGATGGTTTATGAGCAGATTCCCAAACAAAGTGTTTTTAGAGTAGATTCCTTTTCTGTTTCATACATTCTATTACTTGTTGCTCTAGTTGGCATTGACAAGATCTCAGGAGGCTTCATGTTCAAAACTTTAGCGATGCACCCTTGCATAATGAGAAAATATGGGTTGTTGATATTGAGTTGCACAGTATGAAAAGGGTTTTGTACACGCAAGGTTTGTGCAAAGTGGCAATTGATCTAGCATGCATTTCTCCCTCCCACAACAATCTTGGTAGCATAATATAAGGAACCTTCAAAATTTACAACTCTTAGTTAGATTAAAACTGTATTTTAATTTCTTAACATGATTAAGAAAAAATGCTAAAAATATTTGCAAGTTGGAAAACATAATGGGTTTTTAGTTATTTCATTTTGTATGTTCAAAGCTAAGTGGTGAAGAGAAATGGGAGGATTTCCAAGTGGGGGATACATAAAACTAACCAAATTGAGATGAGGGGTGACTAACCAATTGGGTTGTTGTGTGTTAAGGGTTTTAAAACTGTATGTGGGTTCCAAGGTTTCATAACACCTAGTGTATTATAACCTACAATTTTACAAAATAGTATGGATGTAATTAAAAACTTTATTTATTTAGATAGTATGAATCTAATGTAAGGTGCCTTCAAAATTTATAACAATTGTTAGTTATAATAAAATTACGTTTCAATTTCTTCAGATTATTGAAAAATAAATGCATAAAATAATTGCATTTCGAAAAACATAATGTGGGTTATTTTTTGTTTCATTCTACATGTTCAAAGCTAAATAATGGAGAGCATAGGGAGGAGTTTCATTTTGGGGATACATAAAACTAACCAAATTGAGCTAAGGGGTGACTAAGCAATTCGGTTGTTATGTCTTTACAGTTTTAAAATAGTATGTGGGTTACAAGTTTCATAACACCTAGTGTTTTCCAACCTGTAATTTTACATAACATTATGAATGTAATAAAAAAAAATTGTTATTTACATAGTAATAATGCAATGAAAGTTACCTTCAAAATATATCACAACTATTAGCTACAATAAAAATTGCATTTTAATTTCTTCATATGATTAAAGTTAAATGCACAAAATAATGGAAAGTTGGAATACACAACGGGTTGTAGGATATTTAATTGTGCTTTCTCAAAGCTCAAGGGTGGAGAGCTTGAGAAGGAGGTGGGGGATACATAAAAATAGCCAAATTGACGTGAGGTGTGACTAATCAATTAGGTTGTTATGTGTAGATGGTTTTACAACAGTATGTGGGTTGTAGATTTCATAACACCCATTATTTTCCAACGTCCAGTTTTAGAAAGTGGTATTAATGTAATTAAAACCTTTTTATTATTTACACAACATGAGTGTAATGAAAGTCACCTTCAAATTTTACCTTTAATGTATTTTAAACTTTTATATGTTGTGCAAAAACACCTTTGACTTTTGATCTATCAAAATTATTTACAGGATCATTGTAGGTAAATTGAAATTTTCCTAATTGAGCCTCGAGGTGCCTAATATCAGCCTTCAACTTTTGAACTACCTCAAATTCTTGCAAACACTCTTTTTATAATGTCTCCATGCACCCTTCTTTATAAGAAACACCTTCCATTGTTGTCTTTATTTTCTCAACTTAATGTCTTTTAGATTGCATCTCTCTCTCAACAACATCAACCTCCTTTTCTTTTGATGATAAAATCTTCTTATCTTTTACTTCCTTTTCTAAGTGTTTAATTTTAGTCTTTTGTTGTTTTGTTACAGTTTCAACACTTCCAACTATTTCCTTTGCATCTACAATTTGATCATCGACACATTTTTCCTCATCCCTACTACTCTTACCTGTTAACACCCCCTACTATTACTTTTCATGTTCTTCTAACTTATTTTTCATATGTTTTATTTCAAGCTTTAGATCAGCTACTCCCTCATCAGCCCTTAGGCCAACAACATCCCTTTCTTGGATATAGTTTTCAATGCCTTAAATACTTTTATGTAGGTTTACAACCAATTTTTGCTCAAATTTTCAAGAGAAGGAAGAATCGCTTAAGTCAATACATTATGTATTATCATTCTCCCAACCATTTTCCACCATCCCCCTCCATTGTAGTAGCCCAAAACATTATCCCTAGATCCCTCCTCCATTATACAAATCCTTTTTGGGTGCCTATGTCCCACAGTCCACCATCACATATCTCCCTCCTACTAAGTCCATTTTAGGTCCTTCTATCCCTCTCACCTTACCACTCCCTATCTCCCTCATTTCTCCTCTCTCTCCCTCACACACATAACCTCTCACCACCTATCCCTCCCTCTCTCCCCAACTCTCTATATACCTCCTTCCCTCTCTCTATCTCTCTCCCTCCCTCTCTCCCTCACACACACAACCTCTCTCCACCTAGCCTACCTCTCTCCCTAACTTGCTATGCCTAATTCTCCTACCCTACCTCCCTCTATCTCCCTCCTTCCATATTTCTCTCCCTCCCTCTATCCCTCTATCCCTCCTTTTTATACTCTATCTCTCCCCTTTCCTCTTTCTTTGAAAACACTTGAAAAGAAGTTCACCAAATTGAATGAGATAGATAATGTATTGACTAAAGAGATCCTTCCTACTCTTGAGAAGTTGATGAAGGAGCATGTGCACTATATGCAATGAGTAAATGGAAACATAGAACTTGAGGTATTATGTACTGTAATATATGAAATGAAAAAGGAATCTACTCTAAAAACACTTAAAAAGAAGCATCTACCATAGTGAATTAGATAGATAATTTATTCACTAAAGAAACTCTTCCTACTCTTGATAAGTTGATGAAGGTGTGTGTGCAGTATGTTCAATGGGAAAATGGAAATAAAAAAGTGGATAAAGTCAAGTGGAAATACACCACCTCTCTCTACCTCTCCCACCCTACCTAGATATCTCTCTCTACCTACCTCTCTATTTTGTTCACTTTACTTCTCTCTAACTACCTCTCCCTATCTCCTTCCTTCCCCCCCCCTCTCTCTCTCTCTCTCTTTCCCACACAACCTCTCTCCATCCCTCCCTCCATGATTCCCTCTCTCACTCTCTCTATACCTACACATGTCCCACCTTACTTTATTTGCTTGCATAAATTCATATGCAATACAAAATCTCTTGAGTTTATCCACTTTTGCATTGCCATTTTCC
>VDFB02056949.1:0-10041 GCA_007258455.2 Sequoia sempervirens
AGAGAGGGTTGAGAGAGAATAGGGTAAGTGTTGGTTAAGAGGGAAGGAGACAAAGAGGGACTAAAAGGTAAAACCTTGACTATCCATCATTGATCATAAATCATAAAATTTAAGCCTTATCAAAGTGGGGTAGTGAGAGACAAATAGAAAGCAACGAACTTGGTGTTTTTTTTCAATACAATACATTTGGTGAGAGTCAAATTTGGCACTCACCAAATGTTGCATTGCATTTGGCGAGTGCCAAATTTGGTACTCTCCACATTTGGTGCTTGCCAAATGTGCTTCATTGGAAAATAACAACCATAAGGGTTGGATTTTCCTTGGGCACCATTTCATGCCAAGGATGTGATTTTTTGAAAGGGTAACAAAATTTCACATATGTTTGGTTGTGCTGACCGTCAGGTTTGCATGTCTTTCAATGCAAGTTTATAAAAAGCCATGATGATGTTAGGCTCTCTCTTACCTATGTAACCATATTTTTTTTTTAATATTTTGATTATGTTAAGGTTTTCATCCATAATTTCTCTTGTTAGTGCCTCTATTTTTGGTCAAAAACCAATATGTGCTAGTTTTAGTATAGATTTTTACTCATTCTCAAATTTTGAAACAAATTGTAACATTTTTATAAACTATACTCCATTCTACATGTAATGACAAAAAGTTGATTTTTTATTAGTTTTCAAAAAAAATAGGAGGGAGCACGCTCAAATTTTAACTTTTTCAGGATGTGTCCACTTCAGAAATTTATTAAATATTATATATTCATTAAAAAATTAGTTGAAAGAATTGGGATAAATTGCATTATGTTAGCTAATTTCTCACCGTTCAGATTTTTGAAATTCAAAAAGAAAGTTAACAAAAAGGGGAGGCCACAACAGATGCTATGTTGTTTTTTTGATAAAAATAGGACCACTTTTGGTGGCTCCCCTTTTTGAAACCCTTAATCTTCATTATTTTCAAAAAAATAGTAGCTTAGAAAGTAGACTCAAAGCACTTCAATTCTTGTTCTTGTTGCATCTTGAACTTTTGAATGTAACTATCTTCATTGTCTCATGAACATTAGACTTTGTTGATTTCAGAAAAAAAATGGCATTTAAGAGCCATTTTTGTGTCACAACTTGGTGCACTTATCCTCTTGTTAAGTCAACTTGCTTCATCATTGATTATAATGTATTTAGAAGTGATACATGGTGGGGGGTTTGATGTAAATGTCTTCAATGTTTTGACTTAGTCTATAATTTGAGTTTTGTTTAGATCTTCTTAATTTTGTGTAGGGTTTATTGGAAGTGTTAAAGGAGATTTGGGTTATATTTAGGTTTCCTTCTAGCAATCCATTTTTCACATTAGGATCAAGGTCAAGATTCAAGGGGTGGTCTAAAAAATTAAGAAAAATGATGAATTTATCTTACAAAAAGAAAATTTAAATAAAAAACTAAAGAACTAAAAATTATCTAGAAATCTCTTCTTTAATGTGACATTATGAACAACATAGAGAGGGGGATTGCAAATACTCTACTTACCAAAATTTTCTCTCTAAATAATGCAAATCATGTTATTGAAGGCTTTTGAGGTCACGATTTTGCCAAACTTGTGGCTAATATTTTCTTTTTATTATGAATATAATGCATGTGTATTATAGCATGTAGGTGTTTTTCCTAGTTCATATTTTGAAAAGCACATACACATTTAGGGAAAATGAAACTTTTGGAAAAAAATTTGTCCCTCAACTTGATGCATACACCTCAAAGCAAGAGTTAGGAGGTACTTAATTTTTTTCATAACATGCTCAAATTATTTTTCTACTCACACTTTGAGAGAAAATGGAAAGATAACTAAAGGCTCCTTCCTTTCTTTTGTTTTTTTATGTTAGAAAAGCATATGTGCCATGTTGAGATGACATTAAGGATTAGTTGCACTTTTAGTACAGCTTAAACAAGTTATGACTTAAAATATTCTTCAGGCTACATTTTGGCCTCTCATCTTCGTGCACATTCCTAATAATGAACTTCAATCAAGAGATATGATATGAGATATTGTGTTTCATTTTGAATTTGTAGGTCATGAGAGTATGAGGAGATTTTTTGTTGTAAAGGCATTTCCAAGATGCACAACTTTTAGGTGTATAAAACTTTAAAGAAACAATTATAGAAGCTTGTATGAAGGGGATTTAAAAAAAGTCATTAAAGGAGAGAGAGGAGGCTAAGCAAACAAGCATAATTGTTTGTAACCAATCGACTGTTATGTTAATAGGAGGGTGACTTCAATTATATTAAAATTTTCCAATTTTATAATGAATCTTAGCAAAAAAATATTATACAAACCTAGAACTTACAATTAATAAATAATTAATTGACTAAAGACTATTATTTTCTTATCTCAATCCTTTCATTTTTTTTGTTTCACATAATGTCATAACTTACTTTTCACTAATAAATAATTCTCCTGTACACAATTATAATTTAGAAATATTAAAACATCTTTAAATTTACAGACTCATAAAATATTATTTAACATCTTTTAAAAAATAAAATAAAATAACTCTAACTTTGTCTAAATGAATAAAAATTATTAAATTCGTGGAAAACTTTCAATTACATTTAAACATCTTAAAAATAATAATACAAAACAAATATATTTCTCTCGCAAATTCTAAACTTTATTAAAAGTATGCCTAAGTTGTTCCCTTATATACTTTTTTATTGTGGTGCCCACAAAGGTATTTTACTTGCCAAAAAAGGAACTTTATGGGAGGCGTTGAAAAAGTATTTCTTTAGAAAATAAAAATAAAGGGAAAGTAGAATGTAATGGTGACAAAGGCATTTCTTTGTCAATTTTTTTTTTGAATTTTTATTAAAAAGTTCGAAGGAAAATTTAAGTTTTAAAAAATATATGCAAAATGTTTTGCTATGTGTTAATTTATATAATATTTTATCACAATTAATAGTATAATTTTTGAATTAATTTTATTGATACGTATTTTATGAGCATTGTTTTATAAGAGTTTTTTTTTTTTTTTTAAATGTAATACATAATTAAGGTTGCGTATTTTTTATTGGAGTTATGAATCGGTGAGGTCACAAACAGGGACCTCATCCCGGCATGGATGCGCAACAACCACCACTCCTGCAAGCACGATAGCCCAGCAGAGGGCCCAAAGGCCCACAAACACACTAGCTCAGCGAGGGAGTGCACCCCAGACACTAATGCCTGGTACAATGGCGAGAACGCCAACAACAGTAGCAACAATGCTAACGGGCTCATGTTCCTTTATAAGAATATATTTATTATTTATACAAATGTTTTATTTAATTGAAATATTTGAACGAATGATTTAGGAAAAATTTTCTTGTAAACATTATCTATATAAATGAATATTTATGAATAATAAATTTTTATAAATCATTATTCTAAAATTTAATACTTAAAAATATCTTATAAATCTTTATTTATAAAAATATAAATTAATAATTTGTGGTGCCTGATACTTGACACCAAGACTTAATTCCTGATAAAAGTGTTTTTATTGAATGTTTATATGAGATATAAGATCTCTGGTTTGTGACATCCGGATCTAAAGTTTACCCTTTTAAAAATAAATCCCGCGTTAAATGTCTGCGTGAATGTTCTTAAAAAAAAAAAAAAAAAGTGTGCGTGAAGGTGTTTAGTCACATGAAAAGCGCGTAACCGAAACTTTCGCCGCCTTGTAAGAAATTAGCTTATACACACCTGACTCCAAAAACTGGGTCTCTTCCCTGATCTAAAAGTTCAAATTATAGGGCACGTTTAAATCTTACGAGTCAGTCTTGGCCTTATTTGAATAGAAGATTCTGCCATTAAACAGGTCGTACGAAGGGCAGAACTTAGAAGCATCTTATTCCACGCCTCCTCCAACGTGGAAATTTCGATCTACAGAGTCTCCGATTTTGAGTAGTCGGCGGTCTGATCTCTTGTTCAAAAGATTAGACTTGAAGTATATCCTATCAAATATATTAAAAACTCACGATTTGAAGTATATCCTATAAAATAGATTAAAAGCTCACGTTCTTTGAAAGTTTCATTGCGTATGCTTTGATTTTTTAATGGTTTTAAATGTCGGAGATGAAGTCAACAGTGAGAAATGTGAATCTTATCTGCCGTGGACGATAAGATGTGGGAAACGTGGGGCGAAATGTTCCATTTCTACTTCAATTTGGCAAGTTGCCATTTTGGACCTCTGTTTTGTGTAAAACAGGAACAACATCAATACTTGGTTGCGAGGAACTCCGCTGTAGTTCAGACTTTCGGGACATTGAGAAATTTTTAGTCTCTTGCGAGGTCTATTTTTGAATATCTTTTATTCAGTTTTTGCCCATTCAATTTGATTTTCTCAAATCATTCGGTGCCCACAGTGCCCACCTGAAATATGTCTTTGAATGGTGATCTTATCTCTGAAATTTTAGGCCGTGTGGATAGCATAACACTTGCAAATGCAGGGTGTGTTTCTTCGGAGTTTCGGTCCATTGCAAGACAGGAGAATATGTGGGAAGAGGCATGCTCGACTCTCTGGCCTTCCACAGTGGACCCAGATGTTAAGCAACTCATCTCTTCTTCATTGGGTGGCTTCAGAAACTTTTATGCAAATTGCTTTCCATCCATTGCTTATGAAAGTAGTGAGAAAGATTTCAACTGCAGTGGGATGAAAAAGATTTGTAATGGTGGCCTAGAGCTTCATACTTGTGTTCCCTCTGACTTTGTTTCCCTTGTGGATGTGTGGTACATGGAGAAGGTAGTCTATTCTAAAATTTTGTGGGGCATTCCTAATGCAAGTGATTCTGAGGATTGGTTCTGCAATTGTCCCTTTAGAATTGATCTCATTGATTTTTGGGATTTTGAGAATGAGGATCCCACTATTGCAGATGGGTTTCCTACAGTTGGGTTTGTTGACAAGGTGAGGAGGGAAGATAAATTTTGGGGGCAACTGATGGACAACTTTAAGCTTAGCTGGATTGTGATAAACAGGAGAACAGGGCAAGCAGCTAATCTTTCAAGCTGGAGACCTTTGCTTGGGCAGAGGCATTCTGATGGAGATTTTTTAATGCGCTTTGGGTCCATATTACCTGCTCAAAACATATTGCCTTACAAGGATGTGCAATGTATCCTTGCCATAAAGGTTGGACTGTCAGATATTGATCATGGCAGTATGAAGATTACTGAGCTTGGCATGCAGTTGGAGGACATGATGGGAGCTCGTGTTAATGGGAGGAACAGTCTGCTTATCCTAGAAAGAGCTCTTGGTTGCCGAAAGAGTAAGGACCATCATCAGATTTTCCATTCGTATCAGAAATACTTAACCCGACAGAGCAAACTGAGAGAAGCAAAGTTGAGGGAAGGTCTTTTAGACACCCTCTGTACTTTAAGTCTCATTGCTGCACTTGCTTCACTTTGCTATTTAATGATTGGTGGTATCTGATCTCTGTGATCCTCAACTGTCACATTGTTGCTAGATTAATTATGTAAAATTATACATAACAGAAGAAAATTACTCTCGATCTGTATATAATACGAGTAAGTTCACCTTGATCCTAAAATTTTAGTATAAAAGTCGCTCAGAGAGTTATAAAACCTAATCTTTTCCTTGTGTTTTCCGTGATTTTTTTTACATGAACGCTCTGGTTCACCAAACTATTCATCATCCTGTGATTTTTTGGTGTACTTTTTCTTATCGAGTCGGTAGAATCCAAAAACGTTGTTGATGAAAGAGAACGTTTGTACTTTCATAGTTTAATGTTCTGTACAGCACATTTCTTGACTAAGATTAACTGCTATTCTATTATGGTGTCTGCACACTGGCACATTGCACGGATTAGATTTTCTATTGCAGTGATCAAATTCTTTGGGGAGAGGGGCCACTAGTGCGTGCACCTAACCCGGCTTCCTGAATTATCCCCTCGTCGAAATTTCAAATCACTCCCCAATTTTTACAGCAGCTTACTTGGCAAGTTCTCCTGCTTATAACTAAGGTTTCAGGGCCACATCATCGAATATGATGCCACATCCCATATCGTTTTGTCCCGAGGTGTCCAAAGGCCCCAAAATAGTGAGACCAATTCGTGCATTACATCCTTGGTAGTTGGCTGATGTGGTATCCTATGATTGGTTAGCAGATCAAAGCATACTTTTGTTTAATTATGGATTATTCAAATCACTGACTATTGGACATTATATAGCGACTATTGAATTATTATATTTATGGTTGGGTGCCGACTAATTGGACCCGCCGACTATTGGGCCCTCTCCTAATCAAGCTGTCATGGTGTACTTTTCCAGATTTGAATGCTCTCTTGTCGATTAATATCGATTCTTTGGAAGAAAAGAAAACCCTGGTAGGGACCAGGAGTTTTCTGGATCTTATTACTAGAGAGTAGGTAGTTGTCATTATCTAATTTAGTTTTAAAACAAATTTATATTAAATAGTGTTAATATTTATTTTATATATAAAAAAATTATTACTAACAATTATTAGTCTATATTTTTTTTTCCATAGTCGAGATCTTTAATTACATAGAAAAGGATATATGAATATTATATTAAATACATTGTTTATGAATAGAGAAGTCAATGAAATAGAATTTTGTTGTAAAAGTACAAAATAATTAGGGCAACTAAAGTCCAAAGCATTTAGCTAAAATTTGTCTTGTCTAAATTTGTGAACTAATGTATATCATGTTTACTTGAAGCTAATTTAACCTTGAAGGAAACTCTATGATTAGCTTGAGTTAGATAGCATTGGGATGAGTGACCTCACGGAGGCCAATTCTTCACCTCTGTGAGCTTCACCTAGATGTGATGAGTGCTAAGTGGACCATTCATTATCATGAGAGAGATGGGTTCTTGTGAACTACTCATGAAACATGGGTCAATGAGTTTGACTTGAAACTACGGTTGCATCTTGATAACTAATATCATAATTCTAGCTCATTTCAATATGAATACACTTTAGAGATTGTGTTTGAGTTGAAATACAATTCTGACAAATTTAGTCTTTATACATTGAAATGCAAGTAGGCTCATTGATAGTAGTGATGCATGTTTAGCACATAGCTTGGAACAATATGAGTCTCCTATTTGAAAGTTGTTTTTTTATAGAGAAAAAATCTGAGTGTTTTTCTTCTAACTTTTATTAGCAAATAGATGAAAGTATCTCAACATGTGAGCTTTGGACTATCCTATTTAGGTTCTAGTGGAGCTTTCAAATACTACTCAAACCTTTTATCAAATCTAATTTCCTATAAGATTTATGATGATTGCAAGGAAAATTTTTGAAGAACTTACTCTTCACCGAATATTATATTTTCATATTTAGACACAACTAACAAATTCAAACAATTGTGTAAATAATCACCAATAGTCAATAAATCACTCTTGGAAGATGAAGAGCCATAACACAAAATTTTGAGAAACTAATGAATTCTCACCTTAAATGTCATACAATGATTAATAAGAGAATCTCATAAGATGTTAATTATAAAACTCATGTATATAAATTTGATTTTTTCAATGATTAATAACAAAATTAAATATTTTGAGGATTCTTCAATTTGTGCCCAACCCTTGTTTATTTTAAAATTTTATTAATCTCTCATTCTACAAAATTATACCCCACCAAATGTAATCAAATGAACATAAACTACTCCTATTCTAAACATGATCTAAAAAAAAAGTAAAAAATTGTTAGAGAGAATAATTTAAAGACTATTCACTATAGCTTAAGTGTACTTAGGTTGATGAGGTTAGACAACATCTTGTCTAACTAAATGTGCAACCTTTTCGGCCTCTAGGCATTACCTAATTGTTTGGTAAACCTCATGTGCATACCTTTTAAGGTGGAAGACTTTCCATCTCACCTCAAAGGTCACTTTTGTAATTCAACACTTGCCACCAAGGTTGGTGAGTTGGTTAAACAAGTTGTTGGTTTGCACATTTCAAGTGACCCAAAGGTTGACACCTATAGGACACTTGTCTACTTATTTGTGTCACATCATGAGGCACTTGTCAATCCACATGATAGGTGGATTGCCTCTTCCTTGCCTATATATGCAAGGTCATATTGTACATTTTAATAAACTCTTTCATCAATCTCTTGACAAGTCAATTAGACTCATTTTGTGCAAGTGTTTTTGTGGAATAACAAAGTTTTTACTGTTATGATCTTGGATGAAAATCATAACATGATATCATAGCAATGCATACAAAACCCTTCGCAAAAATCTTGCATCAAACCTAACTAGAATTCCATGCAATTTGATTTGCATATAAAAAAATCTCTGTTTAGATGCAATTATTTGTGCATGCAATCTTTAGTGTAATCTTACAAGAAATTTGGCCAATTTGGCCTATATGCAGATTTTTTGGTTGGAGTTTAATTTGCAGGTCTGTGGCATATCCACCACAAGGGTAGCATATTATACCTGCACTTCCTTCTTCAGCTCGTGGCTACACCATCTGGTCATGCCTCTTTTCTGCACATCTACACGGTTCTTGGGAAGCTAAGCCTTCAACCTACACATTCTAGAAAGCCCACGGCCCCCAATCGGCGTTGGCGTGCTAACAGAGGTTCTTGGGAAGCTAAGCCTTCAACCTACATCAGTGTGAAGGGCGACTGAAGGATCTCTATTATCATTCATCGAAGTCCTTTTCAACACCTTCAACGCCATTTATCGGTGTCTCTTCCTTCACCTTATTTGTTGATTGGATTCTTGTGAAAAGGAGGGAGCGGCTACAAAGGAGGTATTGTGAAGAATTTTACATGCAAATCTCCAAGGGCCTGATAAGCACATATCAGTAGCGCCCACCTCTGATTTGTGGCAGGCATTAAGAGGAAGATTTTGCTGATTTTGAAGTCACCCTCTCTTTAGCCTGCTCCTACACAGCACTCATTCAAGTTGCACCCTCCATAATTGGAAACCATGCAACTTGCATTCCAAACACCTTTGGAATAAGAGGCATAAAGATCTCCTGTCTTGAAAAGTCTCCAGACGTGGCATTGACTGTGGACCACGATGCCCAAAGACTTGGCGAATTACTCCATGCAAACTGTTGTTTCAAAGTGTTCTAATTTGGATTGTTATTTGCTAGTAGATTTCTTGCAGATTTGCAACTCTCCAGTGCAGCCCTCCACACCTGGCATAAAGGCTAGGTCGACTCATCAGTCACACTCCTCCATGTGGTGATTTTATCTGCTCTAATAAATTACATATAGTTAGCCAAATTTATTGTAATCATTATTATTTTGCTAGCTGTAATAATTAAAATTAATTACTAGCTGTTAGAAGGTAGATTAGTAAACCATCAATTGGCAAGGGGGGCTTCTTCTATTTTGCGATAATTTGCAAAATAGGGGGGTATGAATAAGGAGATTTTAATTTTTTGTTTTTGTCATTTTATTGAGGTTTGAAAGACATACTTAATTTGTGTCTTCTTTATCCATCTTATGACATAAACTTGTATGAATTCATAACAACAAATAAGTTTGTAAATGCACTCACATAAAGTGTCACAAAAACTGAATATGTGCTCCTTAGGGAGGGAATTTTGTACTTACACTAAATTATAAAGTGTATTTGAGGGTTGTGTAGAGTCTTGATTAGCCATCACAGTAATGGATCCTTGTGGTTCTCGTGAAATGCATGTGTTGCCTTGATTTTCCATCAGAATAATGGATCCTCATAATTATTGCCCCATGCGTGTGTGCCTTGATGCACACTCTTTTTAAGTTTTTTGTACATCTTTTGGACCTAATTTTGGGTCTAAATTCCTTGCACACTTTTGTTTTGTGTTTGATTTCAATTGGTTTGGTTATACCTCTTAGCATTAAGGGGGGATTATAGCAGTGTTATGCTAATGGTTCTTTCATTGGAGCAATGTAGGAACCTTCTACTTTTTGAGGGGTCTCATTGACCTTCTATATTTATCTCTCAAATGAGGGATTATTTTAGTGGATCATATTTTGTGAGATTTTAGTACTTATGTAGAGCACCATGATGTACATTTTAGTACTATACA
>VDFB02056950.1:0-19941 GCA_007258455.2 Sequoia sempervirens
GTTTGAATGGTAACTTGCAATCTCTTGTTGAAATGTGCTTGTGAATGAATGAAATATGTGTTAGTCACAAGTCAACTTTGTTCTACAATTTTAGTTAGGAATTCCTTGGAGGGTGATAGGTCTAGTTAATTCGGATGAAGTGTCATTCTTTTCTATCTCAAAGACTTGATATATCTTTTTATATTTCTTTAAAACCCTGGTTAGAATAGGTTTTAAATTCATGTTTGATCTCCGAACAATCCAGAAGCTCACACCAGTAGGCCCCTTGAACATTATTGTTACATTGACCACTGAGGGACATCAGCACAGTTGAAAACCAACTACATAGACCTTGGGAGCTAAGATATCCATGTGATCATCTTTCTCTTTCAGGAGAAACAAAGTAGCAATATTTTGTTTGCATGTTGATTGTGCCAAAAGGACTGTCAACACATACAGAAGTAGTGTAGAATTAGAGAATAAAGTGGCATGACAAATTTATCAAGGATAAGAAATTCCAACTAGGAGATTAGGACCTGCTCTATAACTCAAGATATCAGGACAATGTAGGAAAATTGTAGACAAGGTGGCTAGGACCATATGAAGTCACTGAGGTCTTTCCTAATGGAGTTGTTTAGCTTACTACCATTGACCCTATCAGGTTCAAATTACTTGTCAATGGTCATCGCCTCAAATTATATCACAAGCTAGCTTCCAAAAAAGATTTTTTGTAGCAATTCACCCAGCATTCAGCACTCAAGCTTCCTGCAGCCAAAGGAAGTGGACCTAGTGTCCCTCCTTCTGGCTAATTAAGGTATGTGCTTGTCATAATAAAGACTTTTGCTCTTGTCGAAGCTCGTTTCTTCACCCATCCGCCCATTCACCCATCCATCACCACCTTTCTCTCTCTTCCATCACTTCATTCCACTTAATTTTCATTAGTTGCTTAATTTATTCCTTAAAAAAGAAAACGGTATTTTCTCCACGATCTTTGCAACAAATCCTCCACACATTCAGGTATGTACGCATTAATTGCTATCTTTTAATTATCTTTTAAGTGCATTCATTTAATCACTATACATTAGTATAGACATTCACATAACATGTCATTATTCCCTATCAAATCGCCACTCCCATCTCGCATGTGCAGAAACATGTCCAAATTTAGGTTGGGGGGAGAAAAAGATGCAAATATATTGCCCATGTGTCAATTTATGTTAGGCTACGTCAAAAAATCTAAATGAGCCAATTTGAAATCTAAGTAAGAGGACATCTCGCATGTGTGATATGACACTAATTGCAGCCGTCATTTCTTCCCATCATAATTCTCCTTTATCATTCCTTTTCTTGCCATTATTGACTTTGTCATAATTTTGAGTTGCAAGCAAAAAAGTAAAACAAAAGAAAGGGAAAATTCAGTCGATATTGGCACCAGAAATTTACCAGGTATTGCAGGAAGGTGTTTGGTTTTCAAACAAGAATTACAGGAAGAAATTTTTTCCAAGTGATAGTTGATTGCAGACAATGGGAGGAGGGATAACTCGAAATGAGCCCTCAATTCATGATTTTTTATTGCAAAATGCACAATGCCTAGCCAAATTTAGAAATTGTGGATGGTTAGATTACTTCCTGAAGCTAGATGGCTTTGATGAAAGCATTGCACTTGAATTCACCTAGACATTTTATGAAGGAAAAGCCACAATAAAAGGGTTGGAGGTTGTGGAAACTGAGGAAATAATTGCAGAGGTTACAGGGTTACCTACTGATGGCGAACATTACCCTGCCTCTAGAGATGCCAGATCAGCTAGGGCCGAGTTTATAGTACATGGTGACCCGCCAATCAGCGTGGATAAACAGGGTGCAAAAAGAACGTCTCTGCCCGAACCATGGAAGCAGACAGCCATCTACATTATAAGGTATCTCACCTATGAAGGTTGTCTGTCGAACTTGCATTCAGTACATTTCAAATTCTTAAGTCACATGAGGCACAAGAGGAGGATGAATGTGCCTAACGTGCTATACAATCTTCTCTCAATCATGGCAGTCGAGACCCAAAAAGGTAGGGACAATTTTGTTTCCCACCATTGTCTGATTAAATTGCTAGTTGAGAAGTCTCTGCATGATGTGTCTGGAATGACCTAGGAACAATTTATTATGTTGATCAAATTAGACCTAAACACTTGCAACCTAGAGTTTTGTCTCAACCTAAATGGGTTTAGCGGGGAATTGAGAACCTGACCCGAGAAGCCACTCTTGGTGCTTCAACCTCTAGCGCATGCCCTAGTGTAAACCCTCCTGTAGCAAAAGAAACCATAGAAATTAGTTCTTCTGGAACAAAGCACTTAGAAAAAGAAAGCTTTTCATATTCTAATGACGACATTCCATTTGGCACCCTAATGAAAACTAGGGCACATAAGAGAGAAGTAGAAATGAAAAAAGGAAAGGCCAAAAGGTAGCTGACATAAACAAAGGTGCCAAGTTCTAAGAAGAGGAAGGTTGTCACTGTTCATCTTGTAGCCAAAAAAAATGTGAGAGCCCTCCTAGGAAATCAAGATTAGTTAGGCTAGCAATTGGTACACCTCCACAGGAAAGCCCTAAGCCTAGCAAGAATCACATGAAGATCCTAAAGCTCCAACGGGGCAAGAGAATGTCGAAGAAGAAGACATATTTGGGAGAGCAGCAAATATAACACTAATCGATCTTGCTAACATTGCAGAAGAGTTTGAGGAAAATTAGGATTTCCTGCAATGTGAGAAAAAAGTCTTATAGCAATAGCTAGAACTAGAGCAAGAGTTCCTGCAACCACATCAAGAACAAGAACAGGAGATCCTGCAACAAGAAGTGGGAGAAGAAACAGTACCCCCACAACCAGAGACAGCTGGATAGTCTGAGTCCATGCGGGTAGTACTATATGAGGAGCAACCATTGACAAAAAGACTAGTAGGAATTCATAATCCTCCTAATTTTACAGTACATATGGCAATTTGAATTTATAGAAATAAATACAGAGGGAGGAAGAATGGAAAAAGGAAAAATAGAAATTAAAAAAGGAAATTCAAAAGAGGGATGAGGAGATTGAAGATAAGGATGCAAAAATTTCCACCCTGAAGAAGAGGGTGGATGATATGTCAAACTTGGTACCATAGATTTTGGAATGTAAGACCCCTCCAAAGGTCTATGCTCTGCACCTAAAAGAGACATATCTCTCTTTTAAGCTATCAAGGATTGCCTCAGGTTTGAATCCTTCTATTGACACCCCTGTTGAATTTTTCAATGCTTATAGGATTGCCTCCCCTGAAATGAAGAATTTTTTATGTGAGTTTTATTTACTACAACTCAAAACCATGATTAGAATCTGTTGTTGTATGTTGGGGATGTCCAATTAAGGGCATTTATGTCTTTGGTGCAAAATGAGATTAGTTGGGGATAGCAACATGGGGCTTATAAGCAATTAGAGTCTAACATCCCTCTGCCCATTAGGTTTGAATCAAGAAACCCAAAGGACATTTACAGAGAATGGTTCAAAATGCTCCTCAAACCTAGTTATGGCAACCGGATCATGCCTTGGATTGAGGCATTTTACAGTGAGTATGAGGTAAAGGCAGCAACAAAAGAGGAAACTATGAGAAGATACCTATCACAAAGATGGAATAGCCTAATTGATGAGTGGAAACAAGTTGAACCCCATTCCATCTACAATTATGTTGCAACACTAAAAAGGATTGATAGGTATATTCAGATTGGGAGAACAAAGGGGCAATTTTGGCTTCCCCTAACTTTCCAGCCACCCATTCTCATGTGGCTCGTGCCAAACTTCATGTTCTACCAGTATGACATTGCTGTAGAAAGATAGAGATGGAGCAGACTTGATAAATTAGGAGGATTCTATTGGGACCCTGATTCATGCTCAGCAGCCACTGATATTGGATAGCTATCAGTTGCAAATTTTAGAGCTTTGACCAAGCAGAACAACAACCCTTCCCCTACTGGAGGACCAACAAAATGTTAGGTTGGGGAGTGATGAGCCTAGTTTTTGGTCCAACTTTGGGTAGAATGTATAATTTATTTGATGGCAGTTGTCATGAACTTTGATGCTAAATGTTGATATTTTCATAATGTTTCCCTCAAACCATAGACATTGGGCTTAATCCTATCTTTGAAAGTTTTAATGACATTGGCATATTATTTGGATTATCTATATTGATTTTGCATGTGGTTAATAAATGTTCCTTAAGGTGGTTATAGACTTGCAGTTATTGTGTGTACTGACTTTGCCATGTAGATTTAATTTGAGGATGCTAAGTTGAGGAAGACACCGCCAGCTGGGCATGCACCATAACGTTCAGCAAAGGAATCGCTCAAAGGTCAAAGGAGGTCGACAACAGAAGATTCCTCATGCACCCAAATGTAACCGCCTTGTAGTAGACTTTAATGATTGAGAAGATGTGGGCATTATTGTTGTGTTAAATCTGAGTTTGGACCTACATGTCTGACCAGATTCCATGCACACGTAACCGTTGCCACTCCAATTTCTCTGTTTTCCCTAAATGGCATCCTCCCAGTCATGGAGTTAACTACCTTGTCTAGTTGATAGTATAAATAAAGATTTGATGCTCCTTCTTAAGGGGTTGCACGATTTGATATTGTACTTGCACTCTCAAGTTTTCAGTAATACAGATACATTACTCTTTGGTACTCATGATTTATAGTGAATAAAATAAAGTTCTGAGTTCAAGCATCTGAGTCCTTATTAGTTTTAGAGGATACATATCCAAGGGGGCCCACTTGGTGAGTAATTTGTCCTCTTATTTTAGTATTAGTTTAGTATTACTTCTTGTTTAGTAATTAGTTAGAAATTTGGCACCGACTGTTCTTGGAGCCACTAGAATTTCATTCTGTGACTATTCCTACAACCAAAGCAGACAGAGTAGTGCTATGTTTGTTGCTCATATTTTCATTCTTGTTATGCATTTTATTTTGATGTGGTTGTTGACTAATGATTGGCATTTATGGTATTCCCTTCTAAGCAATTTACTTTCAGCATTGTGTGTTCTTTAGCTATAGAACGAAAATGGCTACTTAGGGTTCCTAGTGCACATACTGTGCTGACCCATTTCAAGTTCACGTCCTTGGGTTAACAAGTTGAATGCACCTTCATGATGATTGAAATAGTTATTCAGGTTAGATATCCAGTCTCTGAATCATGGTTGTAAGGGCTTAGTTATTAAATCATTGTAGGAGGCCAACACACCAATCTTGGACAAATGAGAGACAAGTTGCTGCACAAATCGTTAGTGAAATGCCACACTCACAAACAGACGAGTTAGTAGGTCAGTACCTAAAACTAAAACCAAACTAAAGCTGAAAATTAAAAAAAAAAAGTTTCAGATATACCTCAAATTTCCCCCTATATGAGGCAAATTTTCCTATTCTTCTAGTCAAATTCCCCTATTCTGGGAGGATGGGCGAATTCGATTTCACCTCTATTCCGAAAGATGGGTGAATTTTCTTTCGCCTTTGTAACTTGATCGTTCTCACCTGTTTCCAGGAGACAAGTGCAAGTTCACCCCTGTTACAAACAACTTTGCCCCTGGTTGCAAATTCGTCGTTTTTCACAAAAGGGTGAATTCGCTTTCACCTTTGCTTCCTGCAAACTCGCCTCTGTAACTGATAAGTTCACCCATCAGGGCGGATTCGCCCCTACATGTAAAATTTGAACCTGCAAAACGTGAAACAACAACAAACGTGAAAGTATAGACCTGTGACGTGGGTCCCACCTAGCGTGCCTAAAATGTGTGCAGGTGAATTCCTAGTCTAAAATGCAAAACGAACAGAATGCAAACAAGGAAAACACAAACGCCTCAACAATTAGCCTAGTTGAACTTGAACAAAACGAAAGATGAAAAGAAGTATGTTGTAACCTTGTCTAAGTTGATAAGTTGGTTGGCCATATTGATTCATTTAATTGTGTGCTCCTTTGGATGGAAAATAGCATAAAACCTAAATCAAAACGATGATGATGAGATGGAGAATGCAATGATGCAAGTGGGTATTTGGATAGATGCACAATATGGATGCAAATGAAGTTAGAACAATGGAGGTTATGGCTTGGCCTGAATGCTTGAGAGTTAGAGTGCAAAATGTGTGTTGTGTTGAATGTTGCAAATGAGAAAAAAATCCTCTAATTTTAGGGGAAATGTCTCTAGAAAATGAAGGGTTAAAATGAGGCCACCATAGACAAACTCAAGGACTAAGGTGAGTTGAGAACTTGCAAGCCCTCGCATCTTGCCATGTGTCTGGTGAGGTGGAGGTACCTTATGGTACCTAGGGATTGGGACAAGATCTCCTCATAAAGGAAGTCCTTGTCCCCATGTGGGTGATGGGATGTTTGAGGAATTAATATCCACATAGGGAAGAGGAGAAGAATTATAAATTCCTAAAAAGACATTGGAAGAATAAATTTTAAATTCACATGGGGAATGGGTTGCCTTCTCCAAAAGGAGAAAGCAACTAATGAAAGGTTGACTTGAGGGTATGTCATAAATGGCATAAATATTAGGTTGACCTAATCAAACAATTAAAGTTGTGCAAACAAGGGATTAAGCAGGCTAATGAAGAATTAAGAGCAAGTGGAGAATTATGGAAGATGTGACACTAATCCTAATTAGGGGTGTGCACATCTTAATCGTAGATTAATTAAATTAAACTAGATTAAAAAAGAATTATGGAGGATGGGACAATGAGAGAGAAAAGAGCCAACCTTTTGTAAATTTAAGAAGTTAAACTTTTAAACTTAAAACTACACTACACCCTGGACCACCCACTTTTAAGATTTAGAAGATTAAACTTTTAAACTTAAACTACACTTACAAAATTAATAAGACCATCCACTTAAAAAAAACTTTGCAAAAATCTCAACAACACCCAATTAAATTCTTTGGTCCATAAAACCTCAATTTAGACAACGGCATGGGGCCTTGGCCTAATTTTCTATAAGCGTAATTATCTTTCATTTTTAGTAATTTTCTATAAGCCTAAAAATCTGCGCTCTTCTGGAAGAATTTGGAATTGGATTTCCTTAGGAAGTCGGGTCTTCTAAGACTTTCCGTCTAGAAGTATCGGATGGCATCACTGATGACGAGAAATATCGGATGGCATCACTGATGACGAGCACACTTTGTGTTATAGACCGAAAATGTCGGCCCCGGCGCGCATTAGCGTTGGTGGAATTCGTCCCATGATGTGAACCGCGTGGAGTCTTTAATTGCAGAAAGGAAATAAAATGGACTTTTCCGGCTGTCAATTTAAACCTTTCAACTGCACATTTGTCGGCGAATACCCGTTAATTGAAATTTTTTTTAATTAATTAGTTATTATTTATGATCAAATGCAGTAAGTAGACATTGGTTTCAATTTGTACTGTACCGTCACCGGCGCCGCTCCTAACACCCAACTAAGTTGTTCAAGTCCGAGATGGAGTCCAATCAACTCCTAACGTGTGGTCCTGTGGATCATGTCACAAATGACGTCAAATAATTTTGACCAATTAAACTGTGGAAGACATACCTGTGAGGATTTTTGCTCCTCCGGTTGGAACTTTTGTGACCGACGACTCCACTAATAAATAAGCATCCGTAGCCACTGCTTTTTGTAAATTATTGTGTGGTTGCACTTAATTCTCAGCAGCTTTCCGTCATCTGTTGTACCCTGTGAACAATCTTATTTTTTCTTGAAATCAGTCTTGTTCTCATAGAAGAATGGGAGAAAAAGGGTTTGATGTTCAGGGATGGGCAGCCAGGGACAATTCTGGCGTTCTTTCGCCTTTTAACTTTACTCGCAGGTAATGAATATACTCATTAGTTTTATAATGCAGGCGGTTTAAGGGAATTCAGGCTTTTGCCTCACCAAGATTTAGTGTTCTTGTTTCTCGTTATGCTCTGTTTTTAATCTATTGATTTGGAGATTTGTATCGAAGGAGGTTCAATTTTTCTCTGAGAAAGGGAAAATATTTTTTAATGAGTTTTTCATTCTTTGTGATGATGAAATTGTCAATATAATCCAAAACATTGAGACAAAATATAGATATTTGATTTTTAAAACAATTTTTTTTAAGACAATAGTCTTATTGAAGACTTCTGTGTTTTTTACAGCGGCATTTTTAAGTTTGCTTTCGTTCTGTGTTTTTAGAAAGTTCTTTTAATCCAATATCTTTGACAGAATTTTCAATCTATCTGTGGTGGCTTCAACCTGTTTAAAAAACTTATGGTCCATGAGCAATGCCATATGGATCACAGTTCTTTGCAGAGCCCCTTTCACCTCCATTTTGGGTTTTTTTTAATAGAAAGGTTCTGTTCAGTATTGTTTCTGGATTTGATTGTGTTGTCAAATCTAGAAACAATACTGAATAATATTATAGATTGTGGAAACTTGATATCATTAAGAAAGATTTTGTTTTATATAAAATATAAAGATTAAGATTTTATATAGAATATTTGTTCAGTGTTTTTAACTTTTCTTTTATAAATATTTTTGGTTTTATATAGGTTACTGTGGTTTTGTCTACAATAGGTGGGATGCTATTCTCGCTGCGACCATTTTGACATATTTATCCTGTTTCAACTGCATAAATTTTTAATCCGATCCGAATTCTTTTATATTTTAAATCTTGATTGAAATTTTTTAATTCAGCCATATGTTATACACTTACGCATTCAAAATGCTAAAAAGTTTGACATGCAATGTGATTCGTATGAAACCCTCACCTAGTTGACTGGCTGAATTATTTCTAGTGGATATAGGAGTGTTCTTTGTATATGCTATTTTAAATAGATCTGAGAATGTTCCTTTAATTGTAACGTTTTTTTTTTAATTATATGTGGGACGGCCTGATACGAGAACAATTATTTAGGTTCGAAAAAATGCCCCGCATTTTTTGTTTTTTTCCAATAAACAATTGCTTTCTGAGAGCGTGGAATAAACCAAATTGTATTTTAATTTTCAGGAAGACTGGACCTAATGACGTAACGTTCGAAATTGCTTTCTGTGGGATCTGTCATTCGGATTTGCACCAGCTCCGCAACGAATGGTTTAACACCCAATACCCAGTGGTCCCAGGGTAAGGTTTTTTATCTATCCCCTGTTTTTTTGTTTGCACTGTATTTGCATAATCTGTGGCTTTAGATACAAAAAATTAATATAATTTTCTCTTCACAGGCATGAACTCGTTGGGACTGTGACTGAAGTGGGAACAGAAGTAAAAAAGTTTGCCGTGGGCGATCGTGTTGGAGTGGGGTGCATGGTGCGCAGCTGCCATAGCTGTGACAGCTGTGAAAAAGGGGTAGAGCAATACTGTGACAAACTTGTCTTCACCTACAACGGCATAGATGTGGATGGATCTATCACCTATGGAGGCTATTCATCCTTAATGGTCTGCGACCAGAAGTAAGTTAACTTCCCAGAACTGATAATCTCATTTTTAAAAACACAATTATGGCGAACGGCGATCTTTGAAAACACCCAATTTATAATTGTAGGGTTCGTCGAAAAATCAGTACTCCTTAAAATTGTGGGACTTACGATATTGAACAGGTTTATAATTAAGGTGCCAGAAAGCCTCCCATTCGATGCTGCGGCCCCGTTGTTATGCGCTGGAATTACTGTCTACAGCCCCATGATGCACTTTGGAATGACAGAGAAAGGAAATCGTTTAGGCGTTGTAGGGCTTGGCGGTCTTGGTCACATGGCGGTTAAATTTGGCAAAGCCTTTGGCCTGCATGTGACCGTCATCAGTACATCCCCGAACAAAGAAAAAGAAGCCAAAGAGGTTTTGGGGGCTGACAATTTCCTTATCAGCAAAGATGCCAACCAGATGAAGAAGGCAACCAAATCGCTGGATTATATAATTGATACTGTATCCGCTGATCATCCCTTGCCGCCATTGCTCAATTTGCTAAAAGTCAATGGAAAGCTTGTTGTGGTTGGCATTCCTAATACACCTCTACAAATTCCTGCTGGTAGTATTATATCTGGTAAGTTATTCCGCTCTTATAGTGGCAAATTGGTATAATCAATAGCTTCAAATCTATATTGTATATAATGCCTGAATTTAGAGTGCATCTGCATATTCAGTTGTAGTTTTTCGTCGATTCAAATTCTAGAAAGTAAATTTTTTAATTTAACTGTATATGTTTTTTTTGATGTTTCGGATCACATTCAGTGATCTTATTGAGTGTGATCTTGAAAAAAACATATACAGTTGAATCTAAAAGCTTACTTTCTAATTTTATAGACTGTAGAAAATTCATACCAACTAATTCAAATTTTATTCTGTTAATCCAACTGAAATTCATTTTATGGTTGTTTTAGGTCGGAGATTAGTTGCAGGGAGTTGTATTGGTGGAATTAAGGAAACGCAGGAGATGATGGACTTCTGTGCAGAGCACAACATTACATGCAACATAGAAAAGATTCCTATGGATTATGTCAACACAGCAATGAAAAGGCTGGAGAAGGGAGATGTTAAATATCGATTTGTTATTGACAATGCTGAGAGTTTTAAGCCTTAAACCATATGAAAATACCTTTTGGTGCACAATTATGGAGTTTCAAGCCCGAATTTGCTATGACAGATTTCTGATTTCATATTAAGTAGGTGTTAGACATATGGCATTAAACTTTCCTTTTTTCTGGGCAGGATTTTCTACCCAAAGATCTAGATGATATTTAGTGGGTGTTGGTTATCTGGCAACAAACGCAGGATTTTATATCCAGATGTGTAGTTGATATTTAGCAGGTGTTTCATCTGACAATAAACAGTTTTTGGCCAGATTTTACATCCAAAGATTTAGTTTTATATGGTAGGGTTTAAAATATGGAAAGATGGAAGTACAATTTTTTATCAGTAAATTGTCATTTTTCAGTCAAAAAGTTCCAGTCCAATAGCTAATCACTATCAATTATAAAAAAAACCTGCAACATATTAGTTTCAATAAAGATTTGAATGATTCAAAACATGTAAAAAGTAAATTCTTATAAATTTAGAATTTAATTTAATATGGCATTCTTATCCTCGTTAACAGCCTCGAGCAGAATTAGATATGTACACAGACAAATGTTATATTTATATATATGTCTGTGAGAGAGATGATGCTTTTATGAATAAAATATTAGAAAATTAAGGTGAAATTTGATAAAATATTATTTCGCAAAAGAGTTTTGGATTTGAGATTTGTTATAAAAAAATTATCAGTGAATTTGGTCTGGGGGTAGAAAATTATTTGTAAATCAATTAATGTAGTAATTTTTATCATTTTTCAAATATATATAAATGAATTTGGAGTTGTTAATTATATTTTTTTAATTTTAATAAATTTTTAATAAAGTAGAAATTTTAGTTGTAAAATAATCAAATGATTTAGTTTTCTATTTGTTTAGAATGATTAGAGATAAAGTTAATAGTTGGAATATTGTATTAATGTGATTTAAACTATTTATAGGAGAATTTTATATTATAAATGAATATCAATAATTACAAATTAGTTTTTTTGTTTTGGGTATTGACACATGTAAATAAAGTGTTTGGTTTGCCTTCAAGGTGAGTATTATACACCATTCTAAAAGTATTTTTCCAACTCCCATGAATTAGTATAATATAAATTGAATTATTATGCATCACAAACATCATTGAAAAGAAGAGAAATATTTTATTAACCACTTTTGAAGATAACCATCTTATCAACAACAAATAAACTTCTAATTCCTAATACAGGCAAGCTCACATATTATGTCTATTCCAAGAACACTAGGAAATTATCCAACTTAATCTTTTAATTTCTTTAATTATAACCAAATTTTAATATAAACACAACCAAATGCGTCCATATTTAAATAATCACAACAAAACTATGACATGTTTATCTTGAAGAAACTATATTAGGTAAAATTCTAAGTAAAAAGTCCATTGAGTTTTTATAAATAATTATTTCCACAGATGCATTGTCTAATGCCCCACCAAGAAATCGACATAGTACAAGATATAAACACTTCAATACATTAATGCAATTATGTACATTGGGTTTACATATAACATCTCCTCATATCATGACATTGCACAAGTGGAAGATTTATATTCCACACATCCTTAACCTATTAGGAATGTGGGGTACACTTATAAGACTAGCCACAAAGGGTTCCAACCTTCTCTAGCCTTCACAAGATTAGAAGAACAATCTTCCAAACCCTAGGCTTGACAACTGAGTGATTTTAGAGGGTTGCATGTAAAATGATGCAAGAGATGATGTAAGTCCTCAATGATGACACTTGAGAATCAGGTCAAAGTTTTAATAAGATCCGAAGACTATGGTGAACAACTTTCGTATACAAAGTTTTCCCAAATGGAGTCTCAGAAATGCAAGGAAAGATCAAGTTTGGAGTTGGAGAAATTTTGACTAGGTTTTGAAGGTTAAAACAACCAAAATGGTCGAAACGAGAAAAGTATAGGTCATAAAAATTATTTGATAAGGGTCAAGGGCTTAGGAAACCCTCACCTATCAGTGGTTAAGGAGATTTACTCTCCAGTTATTGTATGGGAACGAGGTCGCCCCAACACACTTAGACAAAAAAAATTGCATATTTTGGCTTGCAAAACGAGTCCATCCTAGTATGCTACCAGACCACTCCACCTTCTACCAAGCCATCCCAGAAGATTTAGTCAATTTTTTGGAAAGTTGGGTTCATTCTAGTGTTTGACAGGGTCGCCTAGGTGTAGGACCAGGTCACCCAACTGTGAAATTATGCATGTACTTAGGTTCATTTCAAGCACCAAATGAAATGTTTTTATGTTTTATTTAACATCTAAACATCATAATAAGGATAAGTGACAAGATTTTATGCTCGGTACCAACATCAAGACATGTAAATGAACCAAATGCTCTTTTCATTACAAGTTATATTCATCTCCAAAGAGAGGTTCCAAAATAATAATTTTATAACAAAAAGAATAATATACATCAATCTGCATGTGTATAAATTTAAAGCACAAACTTCCATGTCGTTTCTTGATCCACGAGCCTTTGGTCCCCAATGGTGGTTCCATGCCACTTGGCCATGTGATACCTTTAGGTTCACCCCATCATGCTAAGTAATAGTCACAAGGTCCAAACACTCACACATGCAATACACAGGGGAAAGAGGGGTATACACACACAATACACAAAGAATATAATAAATACAATGATACAATGAAACCAATATTAACATAGCAAGAATGAACATTATCTCCTTGGGTGCTACTCAATTCTACTCTAGGACTAGATGTTAGAGAGCTAGTTAGGGAGTGTCATCATAGTGCTCAAGGGGATGGCATCACGCAAAATCTAGTACTCCTCTTCTACTAACGAGGATACTTGACCTTGCAAAACCCAAGCTCCTCAAGTTGGTATGCCTTCCCAAACATCATGTCTTTACGAGCACTCAAGGCATGAAAGGGGTATCCATTATCTTGATTAATTTTATTACTCATGTTTCATTAGTGATCACTTGATTAGATGACTCTCCACCCATGATCAACATATTTGCCACTTTGGGATAGGGACATGTTGGAGCCACTCCTCTAACCCTCTTTGATACCTAAGTCCTAAGCTCATCACACCCTCCAACGAGTGTGGCACAAAAACCAATGCAAAAAATCTAACTTTTCTAATTTCAATGAAACTTTTCCATAATGCATAACATCTCATTTCACGAGGTTCAATATTTTTTTTCACCCCATTGTGTGTTTACCTATTTACTATTACTATGTTAGGGTAAATTATTGCATGTGAATGTATTTGGAATTCTGATTGGAAACATATATGATTGCACTTTGTTTATCGAAGAATTATGAATGAATGTTTATTTCATTTGATGAACTATATGATGGAATGCATATATGGAATGAATGGTTATTGAATTTGATATTCTAAGTATGAAAAGTAAAATGTATATGCTTGTTTTGATGAATGGATGACTACCATGAAAATGTGTTAAGTTGGATGCAGGTTCATAGTCAATCCTCTAGAAGTGAGGGGAAGTATCACTCAGGGGAGGAACTTGGTCAGGTAACCTGTAATGAAACCTAACTTAGCTTACACACACACTCACTAATAGAATGGTAGAGTCAAGTCATAGTTTTGGGAATTGGTAAGTCATCCTTTAGTATGATGCGTTTGCATTAGGAAGGATCTTGATTTCTATTAAGAGCATTCTTGGATTATGTTTATGTGATTGATGCATATCAGTTCTTCTTCATATTACTATACTTGATTGATGAGATAAATATACATGAATGTATATATATGTATATATATGCATGTCGATGATAATCCATACACATGAGGGAACGTGCATACATGAGAGAACATAGGTAGACGTGCCTATGCACGCTTATGGACGGGTTGTCCATGGGCATGGTAATATCATGAGAACAATGAGACATGTAAGTATATATGTATATACATCTCGTGTATATATATATCAATAAGAGTAATTATTCATATGTTTGATTGTATAATCAAATGTATATATATAAAAGATATATACCTATGTATACATGTGTTGATATACGTGTATGTGTTGACAAATGGGAATGTCCATATGAATATGTTGATATATGTATACGTACATACACACACACACACGCGCACATAGAAACGTTATTGTATATGAAATGTTAACTTGATTTTATTTGAATATCAAGTGGAATATTTAGACAAACTTAATTGTCAAAGAATATATATATTTGAATATATATATACGTATATATAAATAGTGTTAAATGTTATTTATTATGTTATATATATACATTATATGTTAATGGTCAATTTATGCTAATGGTCAATTAATAGTATAAATGCCATGGTCAGTTTAATATGAATGTAGCGCTATATATTAGTGGCACAATGCTAAGTATTAAGCCACATTATCATTAATGATAAAAGGCAATGGAAAATACAAAGTTTAAATCTGCCAAGAGAAGTTTGTTAAACTCAACACTAAAAGTGTAGCACACTATATTATCTGACGTGCTGAGTCAAAGCATTAACAACGCTATTTAGAAGGAGGTTGATTCAATGAAAGGTGTCGATTGGCATGTCTATAACCAAGACGACTAAATCATATGCAGCCAGATAATGATTGATTGTTGCCTCTATTTAAAACAACAAGCTTGTAGTTAGGAAATGAGATGTATACTTGGCGCCATAATATGAATTACATGTTTCTTTTAGAAGTCTTATAAGCCTGAAAGTTGATTTCTTGAATGAAGCATGTGCTTTATGAAATAGTCAAACTACTGTTGGCAAATGTAAGGTCGATCTGCTGTATAGTTTTGATGAGTAATATGATAGAAATTTGCCACCTTTTTACTAATAAGCTGAGTTGATGGTATATTGTTGAGAAGTTTCATAGCATAAGCCTTGATTGTAGGCTAAAGATGTTGGTTTTTGGGTATAAATATGAGGCATTCTCACCTCATTTGGATACAATTCTTCTTTGCATCACTACGCTGCTCCATTCTGTTGTATTTTTTATTGAGAGAAATTGAGAGAATTCTTATTTTGCTGAGAGTTATTGTGAGGAATTTAGTGAGAGAAATTGAGAGGGTTCGTTGCTAAGTTGATTCTAAGAGGAGGGTATGTGCAGGATCATGATGGGCCAAAAAGTGGCAATGGGAAAAAAAATTGCATTTTCCATCGACCAAAAATGTGAAATGCCAAGTTGACTTTTTTTTGGCTTGGGTGTTAGTGCATTGCTCCAAAGCAATGCCCAAACCAAGATTTACATATCGGATATCCGATTTGAAGTGCCTATAAATACATATCTATAGGCTTTTAAACTCATTTCACTTATTTTGGCAGGCTACGGGAGCACAATGAGAACGAGCTAAATATTAGATATGCGATTTTTAACAGATATCCGATTTGAGAGGTAAGATTTTGGATTCTTTTTGTTTTAATCGATTTTTCAATTAGATTTGTTAAATTTTATGTAGTTTTTTATGGATTTTTTTAAAAAGTAGGGTTTTTGATTGATTTTTATTAAAAACTAGAGTTTACAATGGATTTTTGTTAAAAATTAATGTTTTTTATGGATTTTGATTAAAAAATAGTGTTGTTTATCTATTTTAATTAAAAACTAGAGTTTGTTATAGATTTTTGTTAAAAAGTATAGTTTTTTTGGATTTTTATTAAAAACTAGGGTATTTTTACAATAATTTCTTTTAATTATTGTGTAATTTTAATTAGATTAATTAGTTTTTAACTTTAATTAGGAATTACGGCTACTGAGAATGAAAATGCACAAATTCCAAACGATCCACCAGTTGAGAATGAAAATGCACAAATGCCAAACGCTCCACCACCTTCGCAGCCATCAATTGAAGACTTAATTGGTGAGAAATTGTAGCAATTGAGGGGAATTTGTGATGTTTATAAGAGAATCCCTTGATTATCCGAGATGACAAACATAATGAATGAAATAATTAAAAATATAGAAACCTTCTCCACCCAACATAATGCCTTTCATTCATGGCAAGAAGACATGAGGGAATATTATGCATGTGGATTGTCTTACGATGATGTGAAAGATCTCAAAATAACCAAAGCCCAAATAGCCTTTTTATTTGTTAACCCTCGCACCGATTTGCCAGTTAATGTTAATAAACCAAAACTTTCTATAAAATGGTGCACGAATAGGGACATTGTAGATAACTTTTTGGATCATTGGTGTATGGTTTTTTGATAAACCACCGAATAACAATTATGATATACCATTTTACTTTATTAAAAAATTATATGTTGAGTTTGTGTTAGGGAATCATGTCAATTACTTTGACATTAAACCCTTCCAGGGCGTCGGTGGAGGTATGCCCCAAGATAGACTAAGGGCAGTTAGAGTAGTCCTGCGCCCATATGTTCCTCCTCCCCTTCCTCTGCCACCTCCAATATATCCTCCAAATATTATGCAAGATGCAGCCACACAGACAATCCAAGCTATTCACTCTTTGAGTGGTCTTTTGGTTTCGTATGCTTCTACAGTAGCTCAGCCACATTCTAGTGATGTTGGCGATGGCTCAAGTGTTGTTGCATCATCCTCCTCAGGTCCACATATTTGCTCTATGTGCCACCAAATATGCTTGGGTCCTCTTGTATATCCTGATGAGCATCCCTTGGACACTTTGAATTATGACGTCCATGATGTGGACATCATAGATCAAACACACAGGAGTGGAGCACACCCTATAGAGTCCTCTCCTGCTAGAGAGGGGGACGTTGGAATAGTGACGTAGGTAAGATTTAAGTTGTAAATTCATAACTTGCATTTGTTTTTAAATGAATATTAATAAGAAATAGTATAAAGTACTAATATTTATTTGCATGGTCTATTTAGCAGTTGATATTTGAGGAGGAGCTCGCATAGGTGACTGATAGCACCTTTAGGGCCATTTCATTTGGCCTCGACATGCACACATTATATATTTTTGCACTCACTCGTTTATGTATTTTTTTATTATATACTTGCTTGTCATTTGAATTGTCATTAATGAAATTACATAATAACTTATATGTTTATCTTATTTTTCTCTTGTAGGAAACACCTAGTGCGAGCGAGGTGTTGTGTTTTCTAGACTATGGAGGTGCAATGTTAGATAAAGGAAAGGTAATTGAATTCAAATTCGATTGAATTAAGATTTTTAAGATCTTTTATTGATTATACATACATCGACATAGATTGGTAGTTTCATATGTACTTGTCATTTTTATGTACAGGCAGTTATGAGCTATACAACGTTGTTGGCCGCGCCACAATGCTCAAGGAGTAGGGCATTGGAACACTCCCATGAGGAGCAACAAACACCTAAAGGAGATAAAAGAAAAGATCACTTAAAAGAGGTATGTGTTTATTATTTGTGTTTGCAATATGTTCCTGCCACTAACAATTGTATGCTAACTTGGATCAATTTTATGTTTTTTGTTCACATATATAGACTGGACATTACAAAAGTTGGCTTGGTTGGTTCTTTTGAGAGGGTATTCTAGGACCAGAACCCCTTGAAGAGACGTATATTTCAGGTAATCAAGATTTCAATTATAGAGTTCAATTATAATTCAATGTATATTGATTTTGATGTTAATTATTTGATTTTGAATTATATAGTATAACTAATCTCAATTGTGGTATGAATTTTTCTTGTGTAGTTACCTTCAGAGCCAACGAGTGCTTCAAAGAGGCTCCATTTTGATGATCCACTAGTAGTTTAGGATGAGATAGACATTTTGGCATATAAATTTTGAATAGATATCGAGATGGCATATGCCACATTTTGTAAAACTTTGTTTGAGTTGGCGTTGATGCCATTGTTGTATATGGACATACACTTGATTATTGGATAATTTGATATATAGAAGTTGACAATCAAAATTTAATTTCTTCCTCATGTGCATGATTAAACTCTTTGAAAATTTAATCAAGTGAGTAATGGTTAAATATCAATGTACAATAGCATAAAAAAGAATGGTTATATTATGTAGTTTATATTCTTATTGCTAATTACATTGCATTGCACATCTTTCAAACCCAAAGAATTACTTCACATTGCATAACTAACAACTAGATGTTGAAAGATGAAAATTTTTCAATTACAATATAGTTTTTACAAAGTCAACCTAAGCAGTTATGCAATTACTTCACATTACATAACTAATAACTAGGAGTAGATATCAATTGCATTTGTTTGTCATGGAATTCTATGAGACCACATTTCTTTGAGGCATTTTTTCAAACAGTTCACTGCCTTGTCTATGCTACCACATTTTTCATACATGTGTACCAAAGTTTTTTATCAAACAATTCATTGGCTTGTTGTTATGGCTAAAAAGTCTAAAACAAGTGCTTTCAAACAAGCTATGGATTGATTCAGAGTGGGGGTGGAAACCATTCAATCTTCCAAACCAATGAGTATCCATCAAAATTTCAAAACAAAATTAGATGATCTACTCAAAACTCCAAACCTTACTATGCTTTCCCTTGTAGCACTGGCAACCCGGTTTAAAGGATTCTTCAACCAAAGTTTCCAAGACACCACACAAAAAAATTAGTGAATCATACACTCTTTTCAAAGTTACACAGCATATGTGAAAACTACCCTTGACTCCTTTGGACCAAATATGAGAACCAATAGCATACCCATGTCCTAGGCTAGTGAATTAGCCCTCTTTTACAAAGTGAGTGCCCTTTAAACACTTGATCTTCATAAGAACACCCAAAATAGTCTTGAGTTGTGCCATAAAACAAAAAATTCTAAGATTATTTTGCACCTACAGGTCCTTTAGTAGGTTGTCCCATGAAACCCTTTGTTTACCATGCAAATGCATAAGGTTTATTGAAAGTTCCACTTACATAACTCCCCTAAACATTCCACCAACTCAGAAACCTCTATTATGACCCCAATATGCTTAATATTAAAGAAATTCCCCCACTCTCATTGATTTTAACAAACCCTAGGCTAAAAGCTCCATTTTCATGCAATTTAAGCAATGACTTGCTTAGGACAACAACTCCAAGACTCACAAATCATTTCCCCTGCCTTAAATGGACCTACACACATTCAAATCATATTTTATATAGCCTCTCCACCAAGCCACATGAAAGGTATAGTAGGTGGAGGGCTTCAATAATTCATAATTTACTCAAAATGCCAAATTTGAGTTCACTACCTGCCTTGAGAAAACTTGGCACAAAACTCACAAAAAATGAAAAGAAAGCACTCAAACCAACTTTAAAGGGGTCTCAGGCCTATTTTCCCATCATTCCACATGCTATGCAGCCATTTACTTGTTGTGTAGGGGGCGAACAATGGAGAAAACACAATTTTTTTCTGTAGAAACCATAATTTTTGCAAGGTAACTCAATATGATCTTATTCATT
>VDFB02056951.1:0-10415 GCA_007258455.2 Sequoia sempervirens
AGAAAATCCCGGATTCATCCAAAAACCTGAGCTTCAAAAAATCCGACAGTGACCAGATGATGGACCAGGACCCGAGAAAATCCAGGTGAACTGGAAAATCCCGGACCCATGGTAAAACCCGAACTTCCATTAAAAACCAAGTTTGATCAATTCAACCCTCAGGGTAAGACCGAGGCAAGCAAGACCAACATCCTAAGACCTTGAAAGGACAAATCCAATAAAAACCAAAGGTCCAAGAGACATCCAAAATCAGAAAAAGAGGGTCCCTACTCCAAGTGGGGTGTGTATGCAAAATTGCACAACAAATGGCGACTCTGCTGGGGAAATGCTCCAGAGCATTTCGATGACAAACTAGAATCAAGAACCCAGAACCTATGATTGCAACTCATCCATCCTGTCACCACCTACTATTAAGGCAAAGAACCCACAAGTCACTCAAACTCTCCTACACCAGGGTTGAAGGGTGTGCATATGCATTCATTACCCCCCTTTAGCTGCAAAAGAAACCTAACTTGATTTGAACAGGCTACATAAAGATTCATACTCTAAAAGCAACCTGGATAGAGCCTCGCTGCCAGTCAGGCGTCCATAGCCCCGACGAGGTTATCGCTGTGATTCTCTTGAACTTAGCTCTACTACTAGTCAGGCGTCCATAGCCCCGGTAGAGATATCCAGATTCCCCTGATGAGTTGAATTTAGTCTTTAACTTTCAATATTGCCTCTTTCTTTTCTGATATTGCTCGTCTTTTCACTGCTTTCACTTCAACCTGTGAACAGTGAAGTTCACACTCAGGGATGAGAACCACAGTGGCACTAGAGCAGAAAAAATATTTTTCACCTATCCAAACTTCATAAGGACCTTTTGCAACTTCAGGTATCTTTAATATTCAAAAATGTGAGACCCTAATGTATTCCTGTTCAATCTGACTAGAAGACTCTTTGCTTTAGACATAAGGATATGTGACATTATGTAGAGAATTCATACCATGATATTCTGAAAAGATGATTGAAGTTTGTAAGGGAAATACTAAGAGCACCATACCTACTTTGTCACTACTATCGCCTAAAATGCACAACGAAATCGAGAAGAAGCGGGAACAGAACAAGAGTAACTAAAACAAAACAAAAAAAACCAAAAGGAAACCTACTCTAACCAAAACAAAACAAACCGAGAAAGAGGAAACTCTGAAAAGAAAAAACAAGAAAAACGAGAAAGGAAGCCTACTCAACAGAAACAAAGAAACAAGAGAAAAACCAAAAGGAGAATACTCTAACTTAAGAAAAACAGAAAACCGAAAGGAAACTAACAAAAGCAAAAACAAAGAGAAAAACCAAAAGGAAGCCTGATAACGAAGAAAAAACAACAAGCATGGCTTTAAACTAACTATATACAAGCTAAAACATTTCGAGGGATTGGAAAATGTTTCAAATACTGCCCATTGTGAGTGGAATATCTTCCCCATTGAGAGTCTTGGATGGAAGGCGTATATCTAGTATTTCAGCAATTTATTTGATATGGGCTAGAGCCATAGTTTATCAAACTTCCCATGGTCCCTTTTTTAGATCATAGGGGTTTATCGGTGATTATAACACACAAAGGTCGAGAAATAAAGGCTTTGACCTTAGCCCTTCTATCAAACCACCTCTTGACTACCCCCTGATGTTTGGAAAAATTCTCAAGGGCATCATCTCGTTTCTCCTCAAGGTGTAGTAGCTTTGTCAACCTAGCTTTCCTTCGATCCCCCTTATCATAAAACTCATTAATAAATTGCAAGGTCGGGATCTTGAGTTGAATAGTGAATACCGGCTCTAGACCATATACTAAGTGGTAGGGAGATGTTCTGATGGATGACTTAAGCCTTGTATGATTTGCCCAGGGAAAACCAAAGCTGGGTGTGCCAGTCTTTTGGGTTCCTCTCCAGCAGCTTACAGATAATAGTCAATAAGTTCTTATTGGAGGATTCTGCCAGGCCGTTACCCTGGGGATAGTAATTAGATGCAAACTTTATAATAATGCCATGATCAAAAGCCTAGTTTGAAAATTTTAAAGATGTGAAAGCAGGACTGTTATCACAAACAATAGAGATAGGGCATCCAAATCGATTAATAATAGTAGATTCTAAAAAATCAATCACTACCTCGGATGTACATTTCCTAAGCAAAAGTCTGGTCCACCTTGTAAAATAATCAATAATAGTTAGAATATACACGTGTTTCCACATAGAAGATGAGATTGGTTGATGAGGTGTAAAGTCCATACGCGACAAAAGGCCTTACCGCGGTATTGACGGTTGAAATTAGAGTGCTGCATACCCTTTTCCCTCATTACTCGCGGTATATAGAAGTGTAGCCGAGGTCATACATGATGGTGACCAGCGAACAATGTGGGCCAATAATACCCAACCCTTAATATCTGATTTGCTATGGCAATAGCAGAACCATGGCCAGTGCCATATTTTTCATGAAATTTGTTCATCACCCTTCCAGCTTCCTGTTTCCCGAGACACCTCAAATAAATGCCTTCATGATTTTTCTTGTATAGAACAACCCCCTTTAGCATGAAACCATCACTCTTCAGTCACAGATCTATCCTATGAACAACATTAAGATGGCTTGGGGATCGCTGATTCAACAAATAATAAGCCATAATCATCATACCAGCTACCTGGGGAAACCTCCTCAAGATTATAATTCTGAATAGTCAATTCAGGCCCCATTTCAGCCATAGTCTGAGTAAGTCCTTTCCCTCTTACCAACTTCATGGGTTGAATCTCAATGTATTCGCATTGTATCCCACTTAGCTCTACGGCTGCACCTAACTCATTTATGCATCAGCGGTAGCAAACGGCGGGATCACGGGACAATTGCATAAACCTTGTTCCTGAGGATATAATGTCTGAATTTCTTCACTGCTTTGATCAGGGCATATGCCTGTTTTTCTACACTTGGATATTTCAACTCAACATCTTTTAATGGTACACTCATAAAAGCAATAGGATGCTCATTTCCCTCACTAGACTTTTGAGTCAACATTCTTGCACGTGAATGATCCGAAGCAAACAAATAGATGTAAAAGGGCTTACTGTAATCGAGACTTACCAATATTGGAGCGTCAGCAATGGCTCTTTTGATTTCTGCAAATGCCTCCTTTGCTTCCATAGTCCATTCAACTTTAGCATCTTGCTTCAACATTGCATTCAATGGCTTAACAATTTCAGCAAATCCAGTAATGAATTTCCTGACAAAGTTGATCTTGCCAAAAAAATACTTCATCTCCTTTTTGCTAGCAAGTGGCTGAATCTTCAGTATGGCCTCCACTCTTTCTAGATCAATAGCAATTCCCTTTTCAGATATGACATGTCCTAGAAATTTCCCTTCTGTCACTCCAAAAATACACTTTTTAGGGTTCAAGGATATGCCGAATTCCCCACACCTTTGAAACACTTTGCATAAGTCAGAGATGTGGTCCCCTCTATTTTTAGAAAAGACAGTTAGATCATCCATATAAATGATAATGCACTTGCCTATGATATCTTTAAAGGCAATATCCATGGCCCTTTGAAATGTGGCTCCAGCATTAATGAGACCAAAAGTCATCCTCCTGTAACCAAAGGTACCCCATTTAGTTGTGAAAGCAGTCTTGTGCCTGTCTTCATACTGAACCATTACTTAGTTGTACCTTGAATAGCCATCTAGAAAGGACATCATCTGATAACCATTTACTATTTGAAATACTTCATCCAACGAAGGGACTAGGTAATTATCTTTTTATGATGATCTATTTAGATTTCTGAAGTCCACGCAAAGTCTGATTTCCCCATTCTTTTTTCTTATTGGGACTAGGTTCGCCACCCATGTTGAATGCTGGATAGGAAATATAATTCTGGTTGACAGTAATTTTTGAACTTCTTTCTGTATAACCGGTTCTAGTAGTGCATTAATTGGTCTCTATCTCTGCCTAAAAGGCTTAGCACCTGGCTTCAGAGGTATAGTATGGGTTATGATTGATGTATCGTAAGTTTTCAAGTCTTCATAACTCTAGGCTACTATATCCCAAAAGCTATGCAATGCTTCAATTATTCCTTGTCTTTCCTCTGGAGTACATACCTGGCCAATAAAAATGTTCTTAACATTATCCTCAGTTCCCATATTGTATCACACTGTCCACTGATAGATTTCTTCTTAGACTCTTGCTCCTGATCTCTGATCTTGTCCAGATCAAAAATCCACTCCAACTATACCATTCCCCTTGGAATAGTATTAGACTTCAAATTTATCACTCCCTCCAAATCCAGTTCTACTTCCTGGAGTTCTGTTTCATCAATGATTTGGGAAGCAAAAATATCTGTGTTTTTAATAAAGTCTAGGATGTGTTTGTCATCCTCAAATACCTGAAAGTTAGTAACATTGTTTGGAACTAATGGCACGTGGGTTAATTCTATAGTAAACTTTTTCAAACCTGACAAAGATAGGGGCTGCAGAGTGCTTGCTGCCTAGGCCAGAGAATCTACAGTTTGATTCTTATGCCATGGTATCAATTGAATATTGAAGGCATCAAATCCCTCAATGAGGTCCCATACTTTATGCCTATAATTAGTCATTCTCATATCATGGCATGAATACTGTTTTCTTACTTGCTTAACTACCAGCTCAGAATCACCAAAAACTTGCAAAACCTTAACCTTTTTCTTAAGTGCCATAAGAAGTCCATGAATTAACGCCTCATATGCTACATTATTAGTACAGTGAAATTGAAGTCTATGGGCTACAAAGAAGTTTTTGCCTTTTGGACTGATCAGTTCAAACCCTGCCCCAACTCCATGCTTGGATTTAGACCCATCAAATCTGAGAGTCCAACAATCAGCAACTGTAGTTCTCTTTATCACATCCTTCGGCTTATTACTGCTGGCGGGCTCCTCAGACAACATCACTTTCTTTCCTTTATAGTCTTCCTGAGGGCTTTGCATGTCTATCTTGACCACTGGGGTTGGGCTTATGCATTTCTGTACTCATTCCACTGCTGCTTGGTATAAACAACATTCTAGCTCTAAATGGGAAGCATTATGAACTCTACACTAGTTAGGTAAGAGAAACTCTTTGAAGTTTGTTCTCCTACCAAGGTGAACCTGGTTTTCAATACACTGCTTAATGAATTCCTGGAAACTGTCTAGTAGACTAATTTGATTGTCCTTAGATTCCTCCTTTTCCTTTAATTGATTCCATTAGAACAAGAGCATTGCTGAATCTACCGCATCAATAAACATCATATGTAGCATCAATACCTCCTCTGAATTTGACTCCTCATAAAGAGTCGATAGCATATAATTTCTCATGCCTACTTATGATATCAGAACTTCATTTGAAGTATTTTGGTACTCTGTAATCATGTATTTCATTCTTGGTTCTCTCTTGATTCTGATATGATTTGGTACCCCTTTCTAGGGAAGCCACATGTGAGAGTGATCAGTAGATACATATCCATTTAGGGCCTTCATAAAATATCTTCCCAAAATCAGGCCATACGCATCAGGGATATTAGCTACTTGAATATTGATAACCTGTTGAATTCTTGGGTCAGAAGCTACTTGCATGTGAATCATGTTTAATTCTCCCACTACATTTACTTCAGTTTTATCCAACTGAGTTACCTTCTTCTAGGAGTTAGCAGATGTAATCCCTAAATCTCTACATACCCCAAATGGCATCACATTAGTAGAAGCACCAGAATCTAGTAAATAGTTATGTAGATTCTTACCGAATATGCGTACAGAGATCAGGAATGGTGGGGTCTCTGTCTTCCCCTGAAACAGAGTTGGCTGAGTATTGACCTGAGCAACTTGGGTCTTGTCCTTCTCCTTTCCTTTGTCTCCAAAGGGCAAGTTAGTTTGACTATGGGCCTAGTTTTGTGTCTTCACAGGCTGGGAACTAGAGGCCTTGTTGACACTCTCACTGGAAGATTTATCCAAAGACACTGGGTGTGCACCATAGGTACCTAGAACTGCATTCCTAATTGTAGGAAACCTTAGTAACTCAAATGTTGAAAGATTTACCTTTAATTTCTTGAACTCCTTAGTGACATACAAAGCCATTTGCTCCTCACTTAGATTAGTAGGGATTTCCCTGGAAGATTCCTCCACCTTATCTTTACTTGCTTAAACAACTTTTTCTCTCTATGGGTCAGTTTGAGCTTGTCCTTCCTTTGCAAGGTACTACCTAGAAACACATGGAAAGGATGGATTATTACTAGCATTAGGGTCTAGAGGGATATTGAAATTATTAGGAGGAATGGAGGTGGTGAAAGGACCCCCAGCCCGTGGGTGCCTATGGGGCATATCTCTTAAACCCTGCCTCTAGAACATCTGCACTTCTTCGACATAAGCTTCTTCTTTATCTAGGGGGCCATTATCATTTATTGCCTCCTCATTAAATAACTAAGCAACCTCATCTCCATTGCAAATTTGGTCTGCCTTCTCCTCCTGGGAATCAGATTCCTCTTCTGGAACATTTGCTTCACCTGCTGGAAAAGAGGCATGATTTAGTACCAGTATAGGAGAGTCATAGGGGGTGGAGGGAACAATCTCCTGCCCACTTTCATTATTCTCCACCTCATACTAGAAAATGGAGGCTACAGTTTGGAATTCTAGGCATTCTAACTCCGAATGTTGGCCTATTTTATGGACCCTACACCATCTTAACAGGGCAGCCTCAACCAAATATACACCACTAGGAGGATTTTTTTGATTGACTGGCTAATTTACAGATTGGTTGACAATTTGATTGACTAGTTGATCCAATAGAGTGGGGACTCCTCCATTATTGGGTCCTGTATTTCATGTCCTGCTCTGTCCCTGTGATTGCCTCTTATCAAACCCTGATCCACTACCTTGTCCTCTATCGAAATTATATCTTCTATCATTATTGAACCCTCTGTCATTGTTGTAACCCCTATCCTAATTATATCCCCTGTCATTATGGAATCCTCTCTCATTACGCTGCCCTCTATCAAAATTCTGCCCTAGTGGATATTCTCTATTCTAGTTTGATTGAATATTTTTCTGAGCAGCTTGTAATTGGCTATTTTGATTCCTTAGGTAAGTCACCTCTAGGTTTAACTTCTTTATCTGCTTAGCCAATTCATCAATCCTATCCTTATTTAGATCTCCATAAGGGGTCTGGCTTGGATTACTCTGAGGAGGAACAAACATTGTAGCAGATCCTATAGACTGATGCAACACTTCCGAATTTTGCAAGCAAGTAGGGAAACCAGTTGGCTACTGCTAATACAAGGGTTGGTTAACTTGCTACTATGGGAAATTCATCATAGGGGAGACCTGGCTCATGGGGGGACCAGGGTGTGGCACCAAAGACAACTAGGGAACTAGATTCATGATTGGAGTTTGATTGGCAAGTGCCTGGATTACTGTCTGAACTTGATTTGGATGTGCATCTGGTCCTAAATAAGACAACGATCTAGTTAAATGTTGCCTTAGATCTGTGCTAAGCTTAACAACTTTTGTATAGGCATCAATTAGGCTAGCTAGAGGGTTGGGTCTCCACTTTAGAAAGGTTGCTGTGAGGCTATCCAAAGCTTCATAATAGACTCCTAGGGCTATATTATTGTCTAAGACATAAGGGTCTTGAAGTCTAGTGTACGCATAGTGAAACCTATTATTGAAACTAGATATTGGTTCATTAACCTCTCTTTTGACTCTAGTGAACTGCAGATACAATTCATTGGCACTGATGGGTATCCTAAACTTCTATTAGAAGGCAGTTTCAAGGTCATTTCAGTTAAGTATTGAACTTGATGGGAGGTGATTGTACCAGTAAAAGGCCTCTTCTCCTAATGAATAAGGAAACAACCTGCAAGCAACATCTTCATGAACAATTCCTTTGTCTTTGAGACAGGTTTGGAAGATCCTAATATGTTCTTCTGCAGTCCTGTTTGTGTCATTGACATGAAATTTTGAACAAAAATGCTCAGGATTTTTGGGCATAACATTGTAGGTGTTTAAAAACAAGGGGGATGGATTAATAGCAAGGAAAGCCTTTGGAAAAAGTGGAGGTGGCAGTTGTGGTTGGTTAATGATAGGCTGGGGCTGCTGAATGGGAACTGACTCAGGGGTGGGTATGGCCTCAACTTCGAGAAGTGAAGATGCAGACGATACTGGTGAAGGGATGGGTGATGATGATTCTCCCCTTTCTCGAGTCCTCCTTGACCTAGTAGGGAACTGTAATTCTATAAACTTCTTCTCTTGGGGTAGATCCGTATTTCTCCTATATCTCTCAGAGAGATGCATGCTTAAGAAATGATCCAGTTGTGCTTATTCAAGTCTCTCCTTCTAGCACCACCTATTGATGGTGGTTTCTAATTAACAACTTAGACGTAGCAATATTCTTATCTCTTGAAAGATAATCTTCAACAATAAATTGCTGAAAATCACCCCAAGGTCTCTCAGTTGTCAGGTCATGACAATGCATAAAAAACTCAGATAATATGTGAAAATACTAGTAATCACAATCAGACCTTACTACAAGAAAACTGTATCTCTCTAATTTATCAGATTTTGCAATATTATGATCTTAAATCCTAAATCTAACCAAATAATAAAGAAACAACAAAAGATGAGGGTGCAAGAGATGTAATGAAATCTAAACTATTTCTAGGATGAACAATGCAAATGATAAATACCTGGAACAGACCAATCTCAAATAACCAATTCTTGCTTAACCCATAATGCAATATCACAAGAATGGTGCAATCTTCTAAGGCATATAGATTTTCAAATCATAGACATTCATCCACAATCGAACTAAGCACAAATAGATGTATGGTCCAGGTTGACTTCACCAGCCTACTACAATCAGATAGTTACTGGGAGTATAGACCAGAGATTGCTACAAACATTCCAAGTATGAAATCATGAACATTATTCACCAAACTAATCTAATTCTAAATCTAACATTAATCCAATTTCTTCAAGCAATTTCAAATGATGGAACAACAAGAACCATGCAAGATAAACTAACACAAAAGAATTCACCAGAGAAACCACAATGCCTTCAATTGTATTAGATCACCAAAATATAGCAACAATTCCACTGTTCTGTTACAACACTTGCTCAAGAGAACTAACTACTATCTCTAATATAGAATACTCTAGCTCCATCTTAATCTAACTTTTCACTATTATCTGTCTAACTAACTCCTTACAAATGAGGCAGGAATGCCATTTATAGAGAATCCTCAAACATGTCGGCCCAGCCAAACATTTACAAAATGAAATAGCCAAAACAAGTCGGCCCTAGGAATTTCAAAATAAGGCACACATTAAATGTCGATACATCATCAAGGTCGGCCCAAACACACTCCTCAATGCAGCTCGGATCAACATACACCCTATAATAATAGGGAAGCACAAATCTCAAAGTTGGCTTTAACTACCGCCTCCCTTATCCTTGTTCTGATCTAACAATTCATGAACCTTCAAAAACACCCTATCCAACTCAGCAACAGGTGGCAAAGGTAGGATTTTGAGTTGACATTTAATTGATTCAATTTCTTCCCTCAACCCCTTGACCGTTGTATCCCAATCGCCCCTATATGCCTGGTACTTATCCATCATAGCAAAGTAAGTTGCGGCATCATCCAATTGGTGCCCTGTTACAACGTTTTCAGAATCAGGGGCATAGACATCATGCCACCATTCCCTCAATTGTTCTAAGCTCAAGTACTTAGGGGCAATCTTCCTCCTGCTAGTCATTATTTCAAAGAAGGCAATACATCCATCATAAACACTAGTTAGATTACTATCCAGCTGCTTCTTTTCTTTATATATCTTCTTGATCGCTTTCTGTCGAATTTGCAAGGCCTCAAACCATTCCCAAGGCTCATTAGCCCTAGATGAAGAAAGAATTCCATCAGTAACCAACTGATCCCTACTATGCTCTATGATTACTTTAGTTTTCTGCAATAAAAGATCAATATCTTCTTTGTCCTGAGATAAGACATGCTCTAATAAATCCTTGGCCCTTACTACATCCTTTCCAGTTGAAAGCATTTCTTTTATTGTATCATCTCCCTTGGTCTGTACCTCCTTCAACCAATCTATTGTAGCTATGGTAGAAGCTTTCATCTTTTCAATTTCAGAGATGGTCTCTTTTGGTAAGAAACCAACATCAACAGAAGAAGATGGGTGGAAAGATTGCAAAGGCTTCATTAAATCTTCTAGACATTTCCTTAGCCTTTCATTCTCCTTCTTTAGCTCATTCTTAGACTGTGTTTCCTTCCTTAATCTCCCAATTATCACTGCACTAGACCCCTCATATTCTTCAATATCTTGCTCCATGGAAGCAGGCCCAAGATTGATGGTCTATACATTATAATCCTTCCCAGTGACCTCATCTCTACCTTT